>WOXC01004937.1:0-195657 GCA_011680675.1 Gymnobelideus leadbeateri
ATGCATTTAAATTTGTCTGGGTTTTTTAGCCTTCCCATCCATCTCAGAATGCCTCATTTCCTGTGCTAGGTTAAGACAGGAAAGAGAATGCATTAATTTTTTTTTCAGAAAAGTTTTGTTATTGTTAAACTCTGAGTACTTTGCCCAGAGGAGAAGAGAGAATTTCCAGTGTCCCTACTAGGCCTATATGCATAGTCAGTGCACTTCTGGATAGTTCCTCTTCTTGTTCAGTAACATGATTGTTATATGAATAATAATTTCACAAAAATATAAGTGCTTGCTATGGGCAAGGATTCCTTGAGCTACATGATGGGGCTCCAGAACTGAAAACTGCATGTCATAGACTGCCTTCATTCAAGGAATTGACATACAGATAGTCATGATCACTGGCAATCTTCTAATCAACTTATTTCCTTTTTCACTTTTACAAAATGAACTTTGTGGAATGAAAGAAGCCACTAGCACTTGTTTATCCAGCCCTCTTTATTTAACTTATTTCAATTCAACAGGCATTTATTGAACACCCACTATGTACAAGGCACTTTTCTAGGTACTAAGGAAATAAAGCAAAATCCAAGCAATTCTTGCCTTCAGTGAGATTACATTCTGTTGAGGGAGAGATCTGGATTCCTATGTACAGATGAGTAAACATACACTACAGTGTATGTAAGGCAGGACAAAGTCATTTCAGGAGGGAGAAAACATTAACAGTTGGGGAAATCAGAGAAGATCATTCTTATTTAGGAGAAATACTTAAGCTATGCTTTCTTTCTTTTCTTTCTTTCTTTTTTTTTTTTTTGCTTTTTGGAGGGCAATTGGGGTTAAGTGACTTGCCCAAGGTCACACGGCTAGTTTTTGTGTTAAGTGTGTGAGGCCGGATTTGAACTCAGATCCTCCCAACCTCAGGGCCAGTGCTCTATTCACTGCCACCTAGCCACCCCTTAAGCTATGCTTTCAAAATACCTTTGTGAAGGTGTGGATCGTAGAGGTCATGAAGGGGAATAATATGCAATCGTACTGCAAAGGTGTGTGGGAGCCAGCCTTCACTTGAGAAATGAATATGCCTTTTTCCCCACTGGATTCTTTGGGTCACACTTGTGGAACCTTTTGGCTAATACTCCAAAGACTTGGCTAAGCAAGGTCATCTTCTTTTAATAGCACTGCTCTTGGAGCTCTCTACAACTTGGACCAATCCTAAAATGATATTCATCTGAGTCTTAAAATAGGACCCCTCCTCCCTATATCCCAATGCTGGGCAGTCCCTGACAGCTGATCACTTTAGAGCTTGTCTCTTGGGGCATAGGGAGCAGCAAAGCCACTCATTCGAGCATGAAAACTGGAATTGGTGCCCTGGTTGCGGGAATTGTTGGTGTTATTGGCATTCTTCTGTTCCTCGTTGCATTTGGAACTGAGTACTGGCTGCTGGCAACAGAGGCCTGTGGAGAGTTTGCATCTAAAAATGGAACTCTGGACCCTGAGATGGTAAGCAGCGATCAAACGAACCTTATAAAAAGCCACCATGCTTCCCTCTAATGGTCTAAGAAAGACATTGGAGTCCTAGCAAACTGACATAAAAATGCTACAAAAGGACTCTGAGGCTTTTCATTTAACTTGTGTTTTTAGCAATGATTGAAGCTCTTGGGTACTGGCAAAGCAGCTCCTGGCAAACATTGCCATTGGGAAACCCAGGTGAGGCCCAAGAGGGCATGAGAGGCCCAGTGGTGGCCTGGATTTGTTGAATTGCTTGGGAGTCATGGGATCTGAGTTCTGTTCCCAGCTCCACTGCTCCTTAGCATGTGACTTTGGACAAGTCGCTTGTCTCTTATCAGTTTCCCCCTCTGTAAAACAAGGGGGTTGGCATAGATGTTAGCTAAGTTGTTTCTCCATTTTGAATGGTCTAGGGTCCTGGTAACTTAACAGCAAATTGTGGCAGGTTGAAGTATCAGGAGAGATATTCTTGGAGATGATATTCTAGGTTCTCCAGATGTTCAGGGTTCTTATTGCCTTTCTTATTTCAAACCAAATATCATATTTTCAAAAATATTTCTGGTCCAGACCTGAGATTTCATCAGTACAGGGACTTTCTTATGTGAAAACTCTCTTCAGTGGTGCACAGTGGCAATATGTCTGCAACTTGCAGACTTGGAGAGTTGATCAGAGCATTGAAAAGGTAGGTGACTTGGCCAGATTCACAGTGCTGGTCTGTGTTGGAGGCAAACCCTGAACCCAGGTTAGTCCGACTCCAAGATTGGCCCCTTCACCATTGTACGTGACTTCTCCTTAGCTATATACCATAAACAGTAGATCAGGGATTTATGCATTTAAGGAATTTGGCAAAGCAAATGTCCAGGAAGGCTTACAGAGAAAACTGGATCCAAACATTCCATCCATTCACTAAGGAAATGGTTTCTAGAATTAAGCTCTGAGGGAGAGCTTTCTCTCTCCAGACCTCTGAAAGCAGCCTTTGTTTGGTTTGAACTATGGTCTGCCCCCAAAGGGCTCTTTCATTGTGGACTCAGCTTTATCTCAACAGTGTCATCGTGCTCACATTTAATGGTGTTCTAAGACTTCTTTGGAAAGGCGGCATGGCACAGGAAGAGATCCTAGAGTCACTGGCATATGGTCGCCATCATCTGAAGCTCCTAGTGCTCTGGGCAACTCCCTTAGGCCAGAGTTGCTGAGTTGTACCTGGGGCGGGAGCTTCACACCAGGAGGTGACCACAAGGATGAAATCATGGCTCTGAGTTAGAACAAGCAAATAACGGCTATTATCGTGTCCATTGGGGTTACATATCTGTACAGGCAGCCCGTATGTCACCATTTTCTTCCTTAGTTGTGGGTGAGGGAAGCTGTCCACTCATACTCGGTAGAAAAGGGAGCTTACTAACCTTGTCTTATACAGGAGTGGCATGGTCTTGGTCCTCAGGGAAATTGGCAGTCTTTTTGCCTGTCTTTTTGCTGTCTCTGTTTCTCTTTCCCCCACCATTGGGATCTTTCTACCACATAATATGATGCCTCTCTAATTGTAGAAATGCATGTGGAAGCAAACAGGGTATGGGGAGTATTTGGGAGAAGGTGTGGGAAGGTTGGGCTTTCCTAGCAAAGCTGTAATCACAATACTAGACAGACAACACCATGAAAAGATGTCCCTCAGTGGTCTCTAGTTGGGGATTGTCAGTATATTCCAGGAGGAATTCCAGGGAATCTATACAGAATGGCAGAATCCTCTGCTAGAGAATATTCTTTTAATCTCTGAATTTAATATGTATCCTTATGGATCACAATGTATATGTACCATATTTTTTCAAACACAGGCTATACTTTTTCCCCAGATCTGTCTTGTATAAAACCTGATTATAGCCTACTATTCATGGTATTTTTCAATGTTTAATCAATGTTCAATCTCTTTTTTTTCTTTCAAAAAAATCTCATTTTGCATGTACAGCCTGTTTTTAGGAGAGGCCAGTATTTGGGCAAATACAATAATCAGACTTCATTTTAATGAAAAATAAATCCGTAATTCAAACTTGACACTAATCCAGTTTCACCTCCCTCCTAGTTCCTCACATTAATGAACTTTGACTGTATTTAACAGTGCAGCCTTTTATTCAGCCACTGCTATCCTGGCAAAGGAACTTGGAAAAACAAGCCACCAGTCCACACTGGTGGCCCGTTTTTCCATGCATCAGACTCACCTGGAACCATTCTGCCCAAACGATGAAGTTGGTACATCAAGGGACCAGGGGAATCCTGAATCTCTGCCCATTGGACGACCATAGAGCCATAGTAGGACAGATGGTTTCACAGAGGTTTGTAAGATGTTTATTAGTAGGACTGCAGCATTGTGGTTAAACTGAAAGCTTGTGTCCAAATGGTTTTGTGATACAGCCTTAGGAAACAATATATAAATCTGAATTGATAATGGAAAGAATATTCAAACAAACTAGCATCCCAATTTGGGAATAGAGTGTTTTAGGGAGCTGGGGTTTTTCTTTCAGAAGTTTAACCATTTTTGGGGGCAGCTAGGTGGCGCAGTGAGTAGAGCATTGGCCCTGGAGTCAGAAGGACCTGAGTTTGGATCCAGCCTCAGACACTCAACGCACACAGAAACAAAAACCTAGCCGTGTGACCTTGGGCAAGTTACTTAACCCCAATTGCCCTCCAAAAGGCAAAAAAATAAAGAAGTTTAACCATTTTTTAACTAGGAGTTAAACCATTGGTGGGATTGTGCTTATTCTTGTCTGTAATTAAGTATTGTTTGCAACTCCCACCTCGTATTTAAGGTCTCTGTCAATTAGTCAATGGACAAGTATTTCTTGATTTGTAGTCACAGAATCTCAGAATTAGAGGGGACCTGGAGGGTGCCATCCAGGCCAAAGCACTTCCATCTCCAACATCCATCCCCAACAAGTGGGCATCCAGCTTTTGTTTGAAGACCTTTAAAGAGGGAGTCGCCACTGCCTCCTGAGGTGGCCCTCTTTACTTTGGGACAGCTCTACTTCTCAGGGAGTTTTTCTGTGACTCCACCCCCCCCCCCAACTGTCCTTGTTCTGTGCTCTGGAGCCAAGCAGAATGAGTCTGTTCCTTCTTCCACACAACAACAGGTTTGAAGACTTCCTGCCCCACCCACCCCTTGTCTTCTCCCTAGGTCTTTTCTCCTCCAGGATACATATCCCACATCTCCCTGTTCCTTCCCTGGATCCTTATATGTCATGACTTCAGGGTCATTTCTGATCCTTCTTGTCCTCATCTGTATCCTTCCAGTTTATCAGTGCCCTTCTCCAAAGGTGGCACTCTGAAGACTATACTTGGTCCAGGACAGGGCTATTGGCTCTCTGGGCTGGAGACTGCATGTCTCCAAATGCAGGCTAACAGGCTCACAGAACTTAGGGGCTGCCATAGTTTACTACTGACTTTTATTGAGCTTGTACTTCATTAGCATCTCCAGAGAATTTTCAGACAAGCTGATCTCCAGCCATACCTCCCCCGGGTTGTACTTGTGAAGTTGATTGTTTTTAGTACAAATGTAAGACTCTATATTTATCCCTTTTAATTTTTGTCCTCATTTGCTCTCCCATTGTTCTAGACTGTCAGGATCTTTTTGGATCCCATATCTCTTGTCCCATGTGTTAGCTGACCCTCCTAACTTAGTGGCATCTGCACATGTGATGGGTGTGCCTTCTCTGAGGCACTCAACTTTGTCTCTGTCACCTGTAAAACAGCTAACCAACACAGGACCCAGCCCAGATGCCTGGGCACCCTGAACTAGTTGACATCAAGCTATTATTCACTGCCCCTTGGGTGTGCTCTGTTGTCAGAAGACCTGGGTTTAAATCTTGGCTCTGTTCTTTACTTACCAGCTCTGGTGCCTCTCAGAGCCTTCATTTCCTCATCCATAAAATGACTGTGTGATTTCTTAAGTCTCTTCCAGCTCGATATCCTGTGAATCAGGGTATACTCTGGGCCTAGTCCTGTGCATTTAGTGTGCTTGCCACTTTCTGGAAAGCTAAGGCAACCTTCCAGCTAGTGGGAGAGCTGCATGCCCAAGCTGGACTTCTCTTTGGCAGGGCCACAGCTTCAGATGTTGCCATGTTTTGTTTCTTGTAGGAAGGTGTTTCCAGAGACTCCTCGAAAGATGTCCTCACATTCTACCATGAAGGCTTCTTCTGGAGGTGCTGGTTCTCAGGAGAGGGCACTCATAGGAACGTCTGGAAATTCTGGTTCAGTAAGTACAACTGAGAGAAACTTGTCATGGCTTCCGGGAAGCTCTGTTACATGGGGATTCTAAATTGGAGGGTGCTGTGTCTGAATTGTAAGAGGCCTGTGCTCAGGATACCATTCTCTGTTTTCATTCACTGGTTTCTACAAAAGGAGAAACCTGTGGCCATTTGGATTCATCAGAAGGTCACATTCTGGCTTGGCTACTCACTACCAGTGTGATCTCTGGGGAAGTCACTTAACCTCTATTGGTCTTAGTTCCATCAATGGTCAAATGAGTGGGTTGGACTAGATGACATCTAAGACCCCTTCTACTTCTAGATTATAACCTATAAAACTCATTCATCCATTAATTGATCAGTAAGCTTTTATTAAACACTTAATGTGTGCCAGGTATTGGACTAAAAGTCAATGTTTCTTAAGCTGGGACTGATGGATACCTTGCTATATGGACAGATTTCAGAGGGTCCATGAACTTGGATGGGAAAAATACATCTTTATTTCAATATAATTGGTTTTCTTTGTAATTCTATGCATTTTATTTTATAGATTTAATAACATACCTGGATGTGAATGGAGAGTTGTAATGTGAAAGAGGTGAAGTTTGAAGCAATTTAAATAATGGGGAAGTTTATATTTGATTTTAGAAGAAAGAGAATCAGTGGAGTTTGGTAAAGTGGGAAATGGCTTGCTCAGGTCTTTGACCTGCTGGCGGGGGAGACGTTGGGGCAAAGAGACCATAGGAAGCTATTATAATAGTCCAGGTGAGCAGAGATGAGATCCTGAACTCAAACGATGGTGAGAAGGGGATATATGTGAGAAATGTTATGGAGAGCGGACAAGATTTGGCAAGTAGCTTAATAAATGGGGTGAGTACCAGTGAAGAGTCAAGGATGACATGCAAACGTGGGTGACTGGGAAGGTGGTGGATGATTAGCTGGGGAGACACGTAGAGTCTAAGTCCCTCCTCCCCCAAGTCTGGACCTCACTTTCCTCATCTGGAAAATAAAATACCTTCTCACTCTAAGCCTGTGGTCCTCTGACGTTTATTAGCTATTATGTGCCCAGCCTTCTGCTAGGCATTGTGGGAAATACAGGGGAGCCTAAGGAGCAAAAGACACTTTTAGTCTAGTTTGGATCCAAGCTGTGAACAGACAAAAAGCTCAACAATCCAAGATGAGGATTTCAGAGGCATTGCCAGACAATGGCGATTTGTGTAGGAGGTTAGAATTACAGAATTTCACAGGAGGGCTTAGGAAGGAAGATGGTGGAGTAGGAAGTGAGCCTGAAGAGTGGGCAGAGGGGCGTACCAGGGCAGGACTTTGCTTAGAGGAGGCACTTAAACAAATGTATTTTGAATTGAGTTGAATTCCAGGGCATGGGAAAAGATGCCAAGGTATTTGGAGGACCTGTCCAAGTGAAACAGTGACTTTATATTAGGGAGTAACAGGAGATTAGGCAGAAATGATAAATTGGGGCCAAATTGTAGAGAGCTTTGAATGTCAGGCTAATGAATGAGACTTTACCTTGTAGGCCCTAGGGATCCAGTGAAGGCTTTTGAGGAGAATCACAGAATTTCAGAGTTAAAAGAGGCTTTGGAGTCCTTCTAATCCAATCCATTTCTGAAACAGAATGCCCACGATGCCCTTGATAAATGGTCATTCAATCTTTATTGGAAAACCTCCAAAGAAAGAGGTCCCTCCAGGTGGCCCATTGCCCTTATACCACAACTCTAATTCAGCTTCTTTGTGACTTCTACCCATCACTCCTCGTCCTGTTCCTTAGGGCCAAACCAAAGCAGTCTAGACCATAATTCCCATGACTACCTGTCACATACTTGAAGATATCCATCGTTTCCTTTGAGCCTTCTCTTCTCCAGGCTAAATATCTCCACTTCTTTCAACATGTCTTTCTATGGTGTGCCCTTGAGGCCTGATCAGGTGCATGACCTGATAAAAGGGATGTTTTAGGAAGATTAGCCTGCCAGGGGGTAGGGATGGGGTGGAAGAAGGAAGGACTGAGAGACCAGTTAGCAGCAGGGGCCAAATACAAAAGCCATTAGGAAGGCAGACTTCAAAAGGCTTGTCACCTTTTGGGGATGTGGAGAAGGAGGAATCAAGGAGGAATTCAGTTTCAGATGAGGGTGAGGAGGAAGATGATGGTGCAGTTGATGGAAATGTTTCCCTGTGAGGGCCTGACATCCTGAGAGCCTCCTTTTTGGGTGGGCCTTAGAGCTGAGCTGCAAACTTGGTGTGTTAGGTGCACGTGCAGAGGCATATGAAGAGGAAAGCAGCCCACACTGTCAATGTTTTTCATTGCACACTTCACTAGAGAGCTGACAGATCCTCATTCCCTTCTTTGGCATTGATTAGGATAGAAGCAGATTAGGTCCAATTATTTTGATCCCCTTGTACTAGTGGTAATCAGTTCAAAAAGGGTTCCAGAGATGTTTGGATAGGAACAAGTGTCCACTTATTATGATATGCTCCTCTTAACTAGGGAACATTGGAAAAGAAGCAGCCTTTCATTAATGACTAATTGCAGCAGTCTCATTAATCACTTGGCACTTCTCTGGTGCTTATGTCCTCATCATTGCTGCAGACACTGGCCAGTCCCTGAAGCAGCCAGTGCCTCAGTTCCCTCCAGATGGTTTGGCATGTGTTACATTACTATGGATTCCATTTTGGAGCATGCCACGGCACATTCTTATCTCTTGAGCTGGCTGTTATCTTGGTTGGAAGATAGATAAACTGTGAATGTGTCCCATTGTATTTCATGGCCAATGTGGAACACTGGGTTTGGAGACTTCTTTGGAGGCCTCAATGTTATTGCTTCCCCCCATGAGGATGAGTAATCAAGGATAACTACATTAATCTGAACCCTGCAGTGTCTTTCCAGCTTCTAATTACACAAATGTGCAAAAGGAACTCTGGAAGTGGGAACTTCCTCTGCCGATGCAGATTGCACATATCTCTCACTCAGTAGATAATCCCACAGAGTTGCCTGAGACACAGAGGGAGAGATTTTCTCAGTAAGTGTCAGAAGTATGTTTGTATCAAGGTCTTCCCTACTTTAAGCCCAAGGCCCTATCAACAGCCTCTGTAGTCAGGTCCTGACTAATTATACAGTTGTTAAATGTATAATTTGAAGAGGCTTAAAATTTGTTGGATTGGATGCTTGTCAGATTCTAATCAGTTTTTCTTTTTCCTTTTGTAGCTAACCAACCTCGTACCAAGCACTGCCGCCCTGGTTATCTCTTTCCTATGCCCATTGCTCTGGGACCTTTACCACATCCTTCTTATGATGCGACTGCAGGTGAGTTTGGAAAAGTATGCTTGGACCTCATCTTCCCTTCTCTCCTCCACCCTGACCTTTATACTTGGTATCATCCTGCTGTATGCCATTGTAGACACAGAACAGAAGTATGTCATGCATGTGGCATGGCCCAGTCTGTTGTCTCAATTGGCTGGCATACAGAACTACCAAACCAAAGTTGTCAGTTGGATCCTTGTAGAGGCCAGTTGGCTTTGTTTTGTGGCCCTGAATTCCTCTAGCCACCTAGAAGATATGTGACAGCAAGTGTGTGAACTCATTCCTGCCATGGTGAAAATGATTCTAAACCATTCTCTACTAACGGATGCTAGAGATTTTCCTTTCTATGTGGAAGGTTAACGTTCTCCCTCAGTCCCTAGTACTCTTACTCTGCCATCCTAACTGCTCCAGGTTCAGAACAGTTTTGTAGTTTTTATTATTTCATAAATTTCTACAGACAGAATTCATGCCCAAGTGGCTGGCCTACTGGTGATGAGGCGTTCTGTACTTAAGTAGGCTAAGCTAAGTGGGGCCTTGGAAAGTAGAATCAGTGTGTTGCTGTGACTGTGCTTAAGGCCTTTCTAATATGTTTGAAGTTGCCAGAACCAGGACTTTGTGTAGACAGTGAATCTCATAATCTTTTTTTTTGGGTGGGGGAAGGCAAGACAATTGGGGTTAAGTGACTTGCCCAAGGTTACACAGCTATTGAATGTGTCAGGTGTCTGAGCCAGATTTGAACTTGGGTCCTCTTGAGTCCAGTGCCGGTACTCTATTTCCTAAGCCACCTAGCTGCCCCTGAATCTCATAATCTTGAGGCCATCTATAACCATTCACTTAGCTTTTGCTTTTCTAATTGTGAGATCTTTGTCTGAAGAGCAATAAATGGGTTATTCTGGGTTGGATGTGTCTTGGGGATTTATAGAAAGGCATGTTTTTTCCCCATATTTTATTTTAGACTCAAATGCCAGAACACAAATAGAGAATAGAGAAAAGAAACAAAAATGTATCATAAACTTAAATATTGGAACTTAAATACAAAGTTAGAAAGGAAAAAAGCATGTAATGTGCATAGCAGAGCATAAGAGAGGATTCAAAATATGTAACAATAAATTTTCATTTCAAGAAAGTCTGTATGATAAATAATACTCATTGTGTTGAGAGCTGTCCATCTTTTCTTTCCTTCCTTGTGAGTTTTCTTTTGTTCTCTGCTATGTACTTTTTACTTTGTTCTTTTTTTCCCTTTCACCAACTCCCCCAGAAGACCACAATAAAGTTTAGATATGTTTCTTTATAGCTATAACTATATACATAAATGAGCAGGCATGACTGGGGCATGATTTGCATCACTGGAAGGAGTGTCCACATTGATGAGGTCTCAGATCAACTAGAGTCTATGGAATGCAGTGTACTTTCCCTTAGATGTAATGAAATGTGCTTGAGATAGGAGGAAGTAGAAAAGGTCTCTAGAAGAATTCCATTTATAGGAACAAAAATGTGAGGTCTTTGTCCAGTGACCAACAAGTGGACCAAAATGGGTGGCTCCTTCTGGTGGGGTTTGTGGGGACACACACATACACATGGGGCTCAGGAAAGGCTTTGTCTAGAAGTAGCACTAGAGTTGAGCCTTGTAGGGAGCTAGGGATTCCCAGAGGTCAAAATGAGCAGAGTGTTTTCAGGTTCAGGGAATAGCATGGAGGCCAGTTTGATTAAAAACAAAACAGAGTATATGAGGGAAGTAATGGGAAATCTTTCTAGAAAGATAGGCTGGCACCAGATATGAAATCAGTCACTAAGGCCTTGATTTGGAATAGTAAAGCAGGGTGTACTCTTAATATTATTTTTTCTTTCAATAAATATTTTTAATAAAGTATTTTCTTTCGATGAGATAAGTAATGACAAATTACTTTGAAAATGTATCATATGCTATCCTAGCACAGAACATTGTGATGTTTATTATTGATTCAGCGTTAGCCCTGGGCATAAGTGGATTTGAACTCTCCTTGAAACTGTCTGTCCATATGTAGAGAC
Source organism: Gymnobelideus leadbeateri (assembly GCA_011680675.1). NCBI lineage: Eukaryota > Metazoa > Chordata > Mammalia > Diprotodontia > Petauridae > Gymnobelideus > Gymnobelideus leadbeateri. The sequence continues at coordinate 11,059 of WOXC01004937.1, forward strand.
CAGTTCTTGCTTTGAAACATATTCCCCAACTTCTGGCCCAGATGCTTGGCAAAGACAGAAGAGGAAGAGAATTATAGAGCAGCTTGTGATCTCAGTGGAACACCAGAGGCGATGAGGCAGAGGGCTAGAGCTCCTAGTCACATCTGCATCTGGAAAGGCCTGTGGTGGTAATTCAAGCTCCAAAGTCCACTTTCGCCTGAAAGAGCAGTTATTTGAGGAGGAAACAGGCTTGATCTCTACTTATCATCCAGATGTCATCAGTAATCCATTTTACTCTGGATCCTTGGGGTTAGGTTTTGAAATGATGTACAAGTGAAAGGTGTAATTATTATTTTTTTTAAGCAATTGGGGTTAAGTAACTTGCTCAAGGTTACAGGGCTAGTCATTATTTATGCGTGGGTGCTCATTTTCTGAGGCCGGATCTGATCTCGGGTCATCCCAACTCCGAGGCCGGAGCTCTTACTCACTGCGCCACCTAGCCACCCCTTTTAGGGCAATTGGGGTTAAGTAACTTGCCCAAGGTTACACGGCTAGGTTTTTGTTTGTGTGGATTAAGTGTCGGAGGCCGGCTCTGAACTCAGGTCCTTCTGACTCCAGGGCCGGCGCTCTATTCACTGCGCCACCTAGCCGCCCCGAAAGGTGTAATTATTACTCGAGAAGGGGATCTCTTTATGGAGAAGCTATTGCTGAGTCCTTGGAATCACTTGTTATAGATTAAGTCCAATGAAATAACGTCTTAGGGTTGAGCAGTCTCCTTCTGGTGTATATGCAGGTGAGGTTGGGAAAACGTATCTGGATAACACCAAAGCAATAATGCAATCCGTACTTACTTGGCTATGGGAGAGGGAAGGAAGGTAAAGCAAATTGGAGGGGCAGAGACACATTAGTTCTGTGTTGGCAAACATTCTATTCATAGCAGGCTGCTGCTAACTCTGTACCTGTGGCCATATTGCTGTGGGAGCTCAAATCTGGTTCAGTAGATTACCATGGAACTTCTGCTGCACTTATGGCACTTTGTCAATCATGTCATGTTCTCTCATTTTTCTAGTGTACCGAGGGTTCTGGACGGTTTTCATCGTGCTAGGCGTTACTGCCAGCCTAGTGGGGGTATTCCTGCTGGTGTGTGGGGCACCTTTTGTCAACGCCCGGCTTTATAAATTTGGTGGGATTTTCCTTATCACCTCAGGTAAGATGTGGAGTGATAATGAGAGGAGGACTGTATGTTTTGGGCTGAGAACTTATGGGATAAAAGCCCTGCCAAATCAAGAAGAGCTGAAGAGAACCAACGAGAATATATTCAATTTGGAATTAGGTCACAGGTTCAAACCCTCATTTGACTGTTCCCTACCTGTGTGATCTTGGCCAAGCTACTTAATCTTTCTGTTAAAGGAAGGGCTTGAATTAAATGATCTCTAAGGTCCCACCTATCTCTAAATTGATAGATTATCATAAGTCAGTGCTGAAAACTGTCTGGGAGATTTGAAAAAAATTGTAATGGATTTTATTAAAAGCTTTTGTTTTTAAGTCACTTCCATTTTTTCATTTTATCCCTCTCTCTCAGAGAGTCATCTCCTATAACAGAATTTTTAAAACATTTTAAAAACCTAATAAGAATAACCAACACATAGAAAAAAAACCAACATTCCCTGCAGTGTTTCATGCTCTTAGCCTCCCATATCTGCAAAGAAGGAAGGAAGATGTCTTCTTTGAGGTCAAGTTTGAGCATTATCATTTCATAGCAGTTGGTTTCAATGGTTTTACTGTTTTTTTTCTTTAAATTGCTAATATCTTGTTTTCCTGGTTCTATCTATCTTGCTTTGCATCCGTTCATATGAGTCTTCCTGTGCTTTCCTGTAGACATCATGGTCATTGTTTCTTATAGTGCAGTAATATCCCATTACATTAATATACCACAATCTGCTTAGTCATTCTCCAGTCTATGGGCATTTTACTTTGTTTTCAGCTCCTTGTTACTCCTAATATAGTGCTAATGTATCAGGTGGGTCTGCCAACTGAACTCAGATATTTACTAGTTGTGTGACCTGAAATAAGTCATTGAACCCTCTGCCTCAGTTTCTTCATCTGAAGAATGTATTTAGTGGCCTCTAAGGTCCCTTCTAGTCCTTAAGATCCTCTTACCCACTTCTGCATCTTTGTCTACACCTCTGCTTATGAGCTGATTACACCATAGTCCTCTGGTGCCTCCTTTCAGGAACTCTGGCCAAGCAAACAAAAACTTTTGTTTGGTGGCCCAGTCTCCAAGACAGGGTTTGCTGGGATGGCCTGACTTCCTTGTGGAGCATGATGCTTCCCTCCCTTATTTATACTCAGCAGAGGCCCAATTGGGAGCATGAGGAGGAATGCTTTTTGATGCATAGCTTGGAGGTTTGAAATTCCAGATGGAGTAATTTCTGGAGATAGCATGCTTTGACCTACCCTACTGCTGACAGTCTGCAGGGTTCTAGATCCAAGGCCTAGTCAGGAAGACACTATCACTGGGCTCTCCCCATAGTATTCTTTTCCTCTAAAGTGGAGTGACACATCATTTGGGGCTCTTAGTGGAAGGAAGAAATCCCACTGTCCTAACTCACCGAAGTGTGGAGGTGCTCTGAGAGATTTACCTTTGTCCTTTCACATGAAGCATGATGGGCACTCAGCAGTGCACATGAGATTTGTTTCATAGGATCAGAGCCTTAGAGTTGGATGAGACATTGGGAGTCATCATGTTGAACCTCCTTATCTTACAGATGAGGAAACTGAGGCCTAGAAAGTGAAGCGACTTGCCATACAATCATAATACCATAATACAATGATAATGATCATCATCATCAGAGCTGACATTTATATAGTGCTGACTGTGCTCCAGGCACTGTGCTGAAGGCTTTACAACTATTATTTCATTTGATCCTCATAACAGTCCTGGGAAGTAGGTGCTGTCCCCATTTGATAGATGAGAAAACTGAGGCAAATAGCAGTTAAGTGACTTGCCCAGGGTCTCATAGCTGGTAATTGCCTGGGGCTGGATTCAAACTCAGGTCCTCCTGACTCTAGGCATACTTCCCAGGATTCTATCCACTGCACCACCTACTTGTTCCTAGAAGTCACTGAGCTAGGATTTAAACCCAGGTCCCCGACTTCAAATTTTGCCCTCTTTTGACCACATGTTTTGATCTTGTTATTTCCCAACCACGGATTCTCCCTTACTATACCCCTCCCTATCCCCCAATGCCCATTCTCTTGGGACAGTCTCTGAAGGATTGCTTCAGAATCTGATCATCCTGCTTACCTGTGGTCTGAAGTGTGACTATTTTAGTAGCTAGTGGAGAAAACCAAAATGGTTTCCAGTAGGGTAGAGGACTGAATGTTATTAGCAGCCACATCTCCATTCTGAGCAACTTGGGGAAATCTTCCTCAGAAGGAGATGACATAAGGTAAGGGAGAGCCACTTTGTACCTCTGTCCTTGCAGGAGAGCAAAACATTAGAGGAGAGCACGTGCTGGGCCCAAATGGTCCCCGTTTCCATTCTTGACTTTTCATTTTGTCAGCAACAGCATCACTTCCCAGATAATTCTATCCACTATGGGATGGCCGTGCCAATGGAAGCCTATATGGTAGGATGAGGAAGGTCAGTGGATAAAGTGGCAAACTCTAGGTTCAAATCCTGCCTCTTACACTTCCTAGCTGGATGAAGGTCATGGGAACCTTTCTGAGCTTTGATTTCCGCATCTGTAAGATGATGATGATGATGATGACAATGATGATGAATATGACAACGACGACGATGATGATGATGATGATAGTACCCATAGTCCCCATCTTCTAGGTGATTGGCACACATGAAATAGAGCATGTGAAGCTCACAGTATTATATCCATATCTGTTTTTATTCTGTGGGTACATCCTGTACCTTGGACTAGGCTAAGCCAGTATTGCCAGGAATATTGTGTTAGGTCACCCATAGGGATTTATGGCTTACAATGACCTTTCCTCCCAAGAACTATGGGGAAAAGAGTGTAGGCATTCAGACCCCCTTTTGCAGATGATGAAATGTAAGGGAGTTGGCCAAGCTTACATAGCTAGTAAGTGCCATGGCTGAGACTCTCACTCCCATCTTCTGCCTCTAAATTCAGTCCTCTTTTCTTCCCTCTAGACTGTCAGTTGGGGGCTACTTTAATGAGGAGAGCTAGGGCTTGGAGGAGGCTAGGATCTCCTTAGTTTTACCTGCAGCATGAATTTACTTGACAAATCCTTTCTTCACAGGTAGAACCTGGGTAAACCTCAGCTCAGCCAAGGTGGGAATTATCACAAATTGTGAATTAGTGGGGGCTGAATTCAAGGCCATTCCTAATATCGGCTGACCAAGACTTTGCTCTAGTGTGCCAGTATCCTTGGGGAGGGTGTGGGCTTTCTCTCTGTGGCAGTTCTCCCTGACCACTGCCACTCCCAGGGTCCCTTTGCTGTGGTATCCCTCTTCTGGGGCCTGCCACCTCTACCACCTCTTGCCTCCACTTCTCTCAGAGGTTCAGAGGATATGTAGATAAAAATGAAACACAAATTAGTTTATAGGCCTTTTTAAAGACCAAGTGTGGAAAGTGGGCAGAGGAGGAAGTAGTAGGGTAATAGGCACCTGTAGGGGGTCAAGGCAGAGAGTTCTGCTGAAGGAGGGAAAAGGGGATGAATGGGGAGGCTAGGAAAGTCCAAGACCAACTTAACCTGCTTAACCATATGCTTAGGGCTAAACTTATGCCATTTTTTAGAACAGGAATACCAGGAGTGGGAATTTAGGTATCTGGCTATAATCTCTAGGTAAATTTCACTAGTTGGTGAGAAAGGAAGTTTAAAATGGCCTTATGCCAAGACACGAAGGCCCCCCTCTGAAATGATCACTGAGCTAATTAGCAGAAATACTTTTCACTACCAGCTGAATGCACCAAGGCAGAAGAGAGAGAGAATTCTGCTGAGTTCTTTAGCCCCTCTGCCCTTCAGAACCTTCCAAAGGATGGCCATAGCCATTTGATTGGAAGGGCTCATTTTGGAAATTTACCCAGGAGTCTTCCTGGTTTGTTTAGCACCAGGAACAGAAGCTCTTCTTACCTTGGGTCCTAAGTGTCCTTTCATTCAGAGAATTGTTTCCCATTGGCTCTATATTGAAAGAAAGACAGGAATAGGGAGGGGGGGGGTAAGGGGAAGAGGGAGTACAAAATTTTTCTCTTACAGGCCCAGATGGATACTTTTTAAAATCCATATATACTCAAATCTCAATTAGGTGGATCCCAATCACATGGAACCTTCAATTAACCAAACTAAGAGGGACTGTACTAGCCTTTAGTAGGAAGAGGAAAAGGACAAAAATACCAAATGAAAGTATAGATTGAGTGCCCCACTTCTCCCCAAATCGGCAAGCTTCCAGAGTTTGTTCTGATCTCAGTATTCCTTCTAACCAGTCATTTACACCTTCTCCTTCTCCATCTGTGGTCCTGAACAATGAAAATTTGTATTTAGAATTATAACTGAGGTTCTGCAATACTCTTAGTAAAGCAAAACAAGATGTGTACTATAATTGCTAAGGCAGGAAAGGCAATTTTAGCTGTGTAATAATATGATAATTATAAGCAGCATAGTTTAGTGCAAGGTGTCTTTACCTTTATTGTGTCATGGGCCCTTATAGCAGTCCAGTGAATCATATTTTTAGATGCCTAAAATAAAAATACACAGTTATAAAGGAAACCAGTTATGTTGAAATATAGTTATCAAAATATAAAAAAACACCAAACAAATGAAAAACTAAGTTCATGGATCCAAGTTACAAAACCTTATACAGTGAATAAAGGGTCAACTTTGAAATCAGAAGGGTCTAGATGCAAGTCCTGCTTCTAACACATCCCAGTTATGTGACTATGGTCAAGTTACTTAGCTTTTCAGGGTCCCAGGCAACTCTCTAAGACTATAAGTTGCAGATGAGTTTCTGAGCTGTACCAAGGGAGGGAGTGTCCACACTGGGAGTTCCCCATACAAATAGTATGGCAGATCTAGATCCCAAAGAGGAAATAAAATGGAATGGACATCATGTAGAAATGAATAAGGCCGGCCCAGTTCACTTGGCTGTGTTCAAGCAAAGACAGAATAACCATTTGTCAGGAATGTGGTACAAGGGATCCTTGTACTGGATAGGAATTTGAAGGATATGACATTGAAGATCCTATCCAGATCTTAGATTCTGGATTTTGGAAGCAGTTTCAGGCTAGTTCTCAGTTAACCAGAATATTAAATTACTCAGAGCCCCAATTCCCATAGAATCATTAAAAACAACCAGAGTTTGGGTACATTATGAGCATTCTGTGGCTGAATCTTCATACAAGCATTAAGTTGTATTGAATGTAAAAAACCCAACCAAACAAAAAAGCATAGGTACTTGAATAATTTCACTTGTCTCTGTGATTAAAACAATCTGGAAACAGGATGTAAAGGCAAGCTGAACTTTCTTCTTCTAGCTGATCTGGAGCTCAGTTTTGTTCACCCAGGGACATAGTTCCCCTTCTGTTCTTCAGGAGCCAATTTTTGGTCTCTATCACTGGCTGGGAAACTAGACTGCAGCATATACACCTGCCTGTGGTTGCTGTGCTCAGCTTGCTTTGATTAGCTTGGCAAGGTTGTTTGGGGACAACTGATTCCATACTTGGGGTCTGAGTTCCTATGGAGGTGACCATAAGGCCTTCCTCCCTGCTCAGGTGGGTGACCACCATGGCACCCAGCTAGGATACTGTGGCAGCTCCACATAGATATTGAGAGAAGCTTGGGCCTTGACTGGAAGCCAAGTATTCCCAATTGAAGAGTAGGGTTTTGAGTGTGTCTGAACTTGAGAACAAAGTTGGTCTTTAGTCTTTATTAGGAGCTATTTGCCATCGACATGGACCTCTAAGGTAAAGACCAAAACTTCAAGGACCCCGATCAATTGTTATTCATTTTGGCTTGGTTTCTGGCTTTATACTCTTGGGAACCTAGTGTTCCAAATGCCCATCTGATTTGTTTTTCCATTTCCCCCAATCTCTCTGGAATCTCAGTCAGATATCTTAAACTTGGTCTCAATTTTGTGTATCATTATTTTTTCCCTATTTTCCATTCCAACAGCTTTGCTGTCCTGATTCTTGACAAACCCAGCTTATCCATAAGGAGACTCAATGACATCTCCACAGGACTTCCCTGTGAATACATGCACCTGGGTCTTCAAGTTAGCTCTTTCTCCTCCCATTTCCCCTTTCATCAGTCTCTTAGGCAGAAATGATTGCTTCTTGGAAGCTCTCATGACAGTTGGTTTGTACCTCTCTTATGGACTTATCACTTTGATTTTGTCTTAGGATCATCTGTGTACGTGCCTTGTCTTGGTGGTTACTTAGGAAATCAATTAGCCTCCCTGGGCCCCAGTTGCCAGGTCTGTAACATCAGAGCATGATATCCTGATCCTTTGATCTCTCACTGACTTTGGAGTACCTTGAGGGCAGGAGCTAGACCTTATTCCTGTTGGTCTAACCCTCCCAGGGTTTAACCCCAGGGGCCTACATTTAAGGAATGCTTGCTTTTTGGTATAGATACCAAAAGTATTCTAGGAAAATATTGAAAGTGCTGAAGAACCAGTTGATTACATAATCTCCTCTATGACACTACCTCCCCTAGGATTATCAAAGGCATCTCCAATTTAAACTTGCTAACCCAAGAAGCATTTGTTATTAGAGCTCCTAACACCTTTTGAAATAGACTTTCAAAAGAGAAAAGAAAGAAAAACAAAAGGACTTATTAGATTTAGTGTATTCCTAACTGAATGGAAATGAAATCACAGCTTTTAAAAAATGATAACAGTTGAGTTTTCCTTCTTCCCTTCTTTCCTTCCGTGCTTCTTTCTTCCTCCCTTCTTGCTCCCTCCCTTCTGTCATTTCTTCCTTCTTCCCATCTTCCTTCCTCCCTCCTTCCCTTCCTTCTTTAGTCCTTTCTTCATTCCGTTCTTCCTTCCTTCTGTTCTTCCTTCTTCCCATCTTCCTTCCTCCCTCCTTCCCTTCCTTCCTTCTTTATTCCTTTCTTCCTTCTTTTTCTCTCTTCTTTTCCTCCTTTTCCACATTTTCACGTTTTTGAAGACAGAGCTCAGTTTGATTGGGACATAAAGAACATGAAAAGAAATGGTGAGATATCAGATTGACAAGGCAGGGTGGGGCATATCACAGGAGAACTTTACTGCCAGGCCAGGGAATCTGGACTTTATTTGGTAGGCAGTGGAAAGATGTTGAAAATTTTAGAGGATGGGAGTAACACAGATTAGAGCAATACTCTACAAGGGTAGTAGTACTATTAATGTTTCCAAGACCCTCTACATGCATGATCTCATGTGATCTCTTTAAGGATCCTGCACCATCTCAGTTTTCCAGATGAGGACCCTGAAGTCACATGACTCACTGTGGCCCCATCCTGAATGTGCCAGGCAGAGGCTAGATGAGTCTTTGGCAGAGATGTGGGAGAATATGAGAGGGGGAATTTGAGGTCAAGACCTTTCCTGATTTTAGGTCCAGTATTCTTTCAGTGCTTTTGAGTGAATCTGGTAGCAGTGTGGAGTATAGATGGGAGGGGAGGAAGACTGCTGTAGGCCAGGGAGGAGGCCCTGAACTCCAGAACTAGTGTGCTTGCAATGGCAATGAATGCCAGAGAAAAACTGAGAATGTTATGTGGGTAGCACTTGGTACCTGGATGTGGGAGATGAGGGAAAGGGTTGACTCAAAGCTGATTCTGATGCTTTGAACCCCAGTGATTGGGAAGATGGCAGTGCTTTGGACAGAAGTAGAGGCCTCCAGAAGAGGAAAAGCAGACCCTGTCCTTTCCAAAAGATGCTCCTGCTATTTTTCCTGCATGGAAGACCTTCCCTTCTCCTTTCCACTTGTCTTTCAAGGCCCCACTTGCTCAGCTCCACAGGGACCTCACGTTCCTTGGAATTCATTCCTAACTAGAGGTTTGCATGTTCATTTGGTATTTCTACTGTGGCTTATACACCTATGTAAATAAAACATGCAAAGGTAGTTCTTTATCAGGAAAATATTTGTTTTTTTATGAACAAGCAACCATTTCCTGCCCTGCCTTCTGCCAATTCCCCCTGTCCCCCCCACCTAGGTATGTCAACATGGACAAGCCACTTCCCCTTTCTGAGACTTAGTTTCCATATATGTAAAACATTGATACTGTCTCTAGCACATACCTCATAGAACTAATGTATGTCACAGGACCATAGATTCAGAGTGAAAGGGATTTTAATGCCCATCTAGTCCCACTCTCCAATTTTACAGATGAGGAAACTGAGGCTCAGGGAGCTGAAGTGACTTGTCCCAGCTAGTATATGACATGTAAATCACTTTGTAAACTTTACAGCCCCATCCAAATGTCAGTTATTATTATTATTAATTGTCGTTATTGCCTCCCAATGAATATGGAAAGGAAAAAATGCCTGGTAAACGGGGTCTCAAACTTTCTGAAAGGCAATGCAGCTGTGGAGAGGTTGCAGCTCTTTGTCTCTTTCCCCATAGGAGGCCCATTTTCTTTAGCCTATTACAGTAGGTATTGTATGTTAATGAAATCAAAATTGATTGGAAGAAGAATGCTTACCAAGGCTCACTTGCTAGCCAATTAATTTCATTTTAAATTACACAAGCAATAAAGGCTTAATTACATTCTTATCAATATATTGTATTTTTTGAAGAATGTGTGGCCATTTATACACACACACATGCACACACACACAGAGTAATTTTGTTATAGCCAATTAATTGGTACTTTATGCCTGTGTCCATCATACACAATATAAATTATTTATTTAGGACCCTTATTTTCAAGTGGTCCCCCACATTATCATGGACAGCAATGTTTGGGGTAGATAACATTTAACCCCTTGGCTACTGACCTTCATCAGAATGGAATTTCTTTTTGCCATAAAACAAACAAAATGAACAGCATCTCATGCTGTGGGGTCGCAGGCACAAGACAGGTCCCCTGGGGTGGACGTGATTTAGATTTATCTGAGTTCTAAAACTCACTCCCATGTCCACTGGCAGAGCTTGAGAGGAGGCCTGTGATAAATAAGTCTGCCAAAGAGCACAGCAAAATAAAGAATGCTGCTAGTAATGAGTTTTTAATGCCCTACTTGGACATTGTGCAGGCCTGAGACCAGCTTCTGGGGAATAATGTAGGACCTTTTTAGTTTATAACCCAGGGTCCCTGAACTTGGTTTGTTTTTTCTAAATATTTTAATAACTATATTTCAGTACAATTTGTTTCTTTTGTATTACTCTGTATTTAAAAATGTGATTCCAAGAAGGGCTCTATAAGTCTCCCTCGGATGCCAATAGGGTACATGACCCCAAGAAAGGAGAAAAACCCTCACTCTAATTATTTGCCTTATCAGATCATCACCAGGTATTTCTTAGGTGTTGACTCTGTGCCAGACCCTTTTTGTGCTTCAAAAGCAGCATGGGCTAGTAGGAAGGGTACTAGATTTGTGAATTGAAAGACCTAGATTTGAATTCCAGCTCTGACTTTTTCTAGCTAGGTGCCCCATCTCTTGGTCTCAGCTTTCTTAGCTGTAAAATGAGATCCTAATGCTAAGACTGAGCAGCAAGGTGGTAGCGGGTACAGAGGGTTGGATTTTGGGTCAGGAAGACTGTGGTTCAAGTCTGTGGCCCTGGGCTAGTCTCTTAACCTCTTAATCCCTTGGGCTTCTTTCTAAGACTCGATGCAGGTAGTCACTGATAAAAGTTTCCTCGTCAGGAGGGAAATCACAGGTCTGCACCCAAAATTGCCTATCTTGTCCATCTCAAAGGGTCATTTGGGGCAGAGAACCTGGTAAGCCTCATGTGCTAGAGTGAGTTATTATTATCCTAGACTTGGTATTGTTGCCATGTGCTCCAACCACATTTATTGGAGTTCTACAAGTATTGCTAGGAGTACTTTGCATTTATAGGACAATTTTCAGTATTTCAAAAGTTTTTCATTTCCCATTAGCTAATTGGGACAATGGGCACATCATTCCCCTGCCTCAGGCTTCAGTTTTCTTCCATGTAAAATGAAGGGATGGCTGGACTCTGTGACCTCTAAGGTCACATCTGGCTCCAACAGTCTGTGTTCTTTGGTTTCATTTTAATACCTACAGTATGCTGTGAGGCCCAAAGAGTTGGGCTTATTAACCTCTTTTACAAATCAGGGAACTGAGTGCCAGGGAGGTTAAGAGGTCCAAGAGGACCTCCAAGAGGAATGGCAGTGATGGAACTAGAATCCATGTTTCCTGGCTCCCAGAACATTTCAAGGGGGCCATAGTTGATCAGCACAGCTAGGGGACACAGGGGATCAGACATAGCCAGGAGATAGAGCACGAGGCCTGGAGTCAGGAAGACTCATCTTCCTGAGCTCAAAGCCAGTCTCAGATACTTCTTAGCTATATGATACTGGGCAAGTCATTTCATCCTGTTTGCCTCAGTTTCCTCATCTGTATACTGAGCTGGAGAAGGAAATGGCAAACCACTTCAATATCTTTGCCAAGAAAACCCCAAATGGGGTCACAGAGTATCAGTCATGACTAAAAAAAGACTGAGCAACAACATAGTTGATTGATTTTTATTAATAGATATCCCAGTTTGTATAAAATGTAAAACTTTGGTTTAACATTCCGGTAATTTTTGTAAAATCAAAATATAATTCTTATAAAAAGATATCAAATAGAAGATAGATCACTGGATTTGTAGTCAAGAGAGACCTCAGTCTGAACCTTGAGTCTAACTCTCTTTAGCAGTGTGACCTTAGGCAAGTCACTTAAGCCCTTTAGTTTCAATGTCCTGCCCAATCAGAGGGCTATGTGACCTGAAAAGGAGATGAACTGGCCATGTAGCAAGAGTGAAGGAGATCTGTTCGCTGGACAGCCTGTGTGTCCCATCGGCATCCACACTATGCCAAGTGAGGAGAAGCAAGCCAGCAGCATTTGGGAGGACCCCAGCTGGCAGGCTTACAAGAGGCAGTGGACAAGAGGTGCGGTGGATGGCTCACTGGCTGCATCTTCGTGAGGAGTGTTCATTTCCATGAGTTCACCAATGCCATGAACTGCAGAAGCATCTAGGGAGACAGTGATACACCTCCCCCAAGGAAAGAATGAGTGGGTGGGCGGTCTGCTGTTCTCAAAGCGTCAGCCATTTTTTCTCCTGAAGTATACCAACAGAGAGAAGCTTCTGACTGTGTGTATGGTTAGTCCGTGAATTACCCAGGACAGTTTTTACCCAAGGCTCTTTGTCCAGTCCCCCAGCAAATCTTAACTGTGTCCTCCCACATAGGCCAGCATAGGCTGAATTCAGCCAATGCTGATTCCTTTCACTATTTTTGAAAGGAATAAACAGAAATGTCTTATTTTGGAGAGACCTTAGAAATCACCGAGTCCAACTCCTTTCACTTAGCAAGCATTTTGGAAGCACCTACTATGTGCTGGGCATATTCTAAAAATGTCTCTGCCCTCAAGGAGTGCATGTTCTATTGTTTTCCTTGTTTTTATAACTGAGGAATTGAGAGTTTAAGCAGTTAAGCAGAATGTCAGCATTGGAAGGACCCTAGAGGAGCTCATGTCACTAGAAGGTGGCAGAGCCAAGAGTCACGCCTGGGTCTCTTTTTAAAAAGATCATTGTCATTTTCTAATGAACCTCCCGCTCCTCAAGAGAACCCTCCTTGTAACAAAGAAATATAATTCAGCAAAACAAATCAGTGCATTGACCATTTGTGGACAACATAATGCTTTATCTAGTGCCCACAGTCTTTTGACCCGCAGTTTCACTGTCAGGCTTTTGAAGTCACATTGGGTGTGGAGTCAGCTTTGGATTGGTGGAGAGGAGGGGAAGCAAGGGAAGAGCTGGAGGTAGTCCTTGCTGGTACTGGTGGGCTCTTATGGTGGAGACAGATCTTAGCCCCTTGGGCTGCCAAGTTGGACCCAGAGATATTGTGACAAGAGAATTTCTCACAAGATGGCAGCTGATTCTGGCGGCTGCCTAACACTTCGAGTCTCCAGCTTCTGGGCTGCCTCAGAGTGCTTTGCACATGACTTGTCTGGTAGCCCGGGAGTGCTGCCAGCCAGAGGTGTGGAATGATGCGAGTTTCATCTAATTCAGGACCAAAGTTGGGGCCGGTTCTGCTCTCTGGATTGGTTCAGCTAGTCCCAGTCTTGACCCAAGCCATCAGGTGAGAGGGGGAGACTGGCTGGCTCCTCCTACCATTCTCTGCTGTCTTTCTTGGATGGTGACTTCCTGGCATGGACTCTAGAATGCCAGCTTGTCTGTGGCTTGCTTGCATGGGCCACTGTCTAACACTGGGGGCCGCAATGGGATGGGGTTTAGGAAAATGAAGCATTAAGGTAGCAGATTGTGCCCAAGGCAGCATTTGGCCAATGCCAAGATCACTGATGGCAGCCAGACTGTGTCTGACAGATCAATATGCACTCACAAGTACTTCGCACTTGATTATGCTTGTATCCCGACTCTGGGCCCATTAACTTGTCCTCAGACCTTCCCTTCCCCACTCAGAGACTACTGGGCCAGTCAGATGTTTCTCTCTGCCAGAGCACCATCATCACAGCTCTCCAAATGCTGATATCCCTCATTCCCTGAGGATTGGCTCTGGGACCTAGGGTCCGTGACCTTTCTAGCCCACTTGTGAAGATGGGGGTAATGTACTTGCCTATCGTTCCTCAGTATTCTCAACCGTTAGCAGTTCCAACTGGTTGGATGAGTCTGCATTCATTTCCTTTTCCCATTGCTCTTATTCTCCTGGGACTGGAGCTCATCATCTACTTATCCTTCTGAATTTGTTTACACAATCAGCAAGCTCCTTGAGGGCCCAGTCTACCCCATGCTGTGTTCTGTGGGACCAAAGATGAATAAGACCCAGGCTTTGGAGTTCCCGTTCTTTGGAGCTCAGGGAATTACTGACTCTCTTGGCTAAGTCAATAAAGTAATTCCTCAGCTGTTCAGCAATATTATCTACCTAGACTACAACTGAGAACCAGAAAGTAACCTAAAGAATCCCCCAGGCTTCAGAGCAGATACAGTAGATGTTCATATGCTAAATAGAATGTATTTTACTAATAAGAGAAACCCTCACTCAGAGCCTATTTACTCTTACTTTGCACACAGTTAAATTTAGCTTTATAATATGGTTTTCCCACTGATAAGCATAATATATAAAGCAGAAGAGAAGGGCTATCATAGGCAAGTATACTGGCAGAAATTAGAAGTAGAAACAGGCCATTAGGGAGGAGTTCCAAGGACTCAGAAGCAGATGCAAGAACTCAAGAAGCCCAGCAGCCTGGGCTCATTTATCATAGGCAAATAAGCCTACATAGAGCAAAGCATTGCATATTTATCACAAGAGGGAGTGTGGCATAATGGAGCCAACCTCAGAATCAGGGAGACACAGGTTCTAGACTTGCCTCAGACAGATATTGGTTGTGTGACCCTGGGCAAGTCCTTTAACCTCTCAGTGCCCCAAGTATTCTCTAAGACTACAAATTGCAGAACAGTGACTTAGCTGCATTGGTAGAGGAAGTTTCTTTATACCAATGAAATCACAGATGACGCCCCCCCCACAAAAAAATCATCTCATTTTTACAGATGAAGAAACTAAGGTTCAGAAAGTAAAAGAAACTTACCTAAGGTCATACACAGTTCCTAAGTGGCAGAATTAGAACACAATGCAATTTTCTAAATGCCAAGACTAGCTATCTCTTCATCTAACCATGCAATCTCACCAGAGGTCCTGATAGACGTGGCTTCCCTGTGCCTTGGCAGAAGAAGGCACTTTTCAAAATGGGGAAAAGCCATCTTTGATCTTGGTCAGTGCCCTGCCAACATGGATTAATGGGTGAATCCCAAGGGCTTTATTTTTTCACAGTGCTCCCTTCCCTAGCCTTAAGCAAACTCAGTAGAACTGAGTGGCTGCTGCCATCTGGGAATTGAAGCCATTGTGTGAAGGGGACTTGTGAAAAGAGAATGACAACACAGAAAGGCTCTTAGGAAGGGGAATAGTTTAGGATGAAGGGAAAACCTGCCAGCATTTGGACTTTCCATAGCATGCTCTGGCCCATAGAACACTAGAGGTCACGGGATTGATTCAGAGGACCCTTGATTTAGAACTGAAAGGGACCTTATAGATGATTTAGTGCAAATTCCTTATTTTACAGAGTTGGAGAGAGAAGGGGAGAGGAGAGGGAGAGAAGAGAGAGACATAGAGAGGAAGGGGGGAGAAAGAGAAGGAGGGAGAAAGAAAGAGGAGAGAGACGGAGACAAGAGAGAGACATGGGGTGGGGGGGGTGAAGTTTGCTTAAGGTCATCTAGGCAGTAAGTTTCCCAGCAGGGTTTATTAGCATAGTGCCACTTAGACCGATTTGGACTAGTTGTGACCTGTTTAAGCTCCTTCAAACCTGTGATAATAAAGAGCTTTGTAAAGCTCTTCATGTTCTTAGAAATCTTTTCCTATTGCTTGCAGCATAAATAACTGGCTTCAAGGAAGTTCAGACAAGTTGAAACTTGCTAAACCTTTTTTATCCCTTTTTATTTATTCTTACTTGTAATTTTTAGTATGATTATAACTGTAATTCATTTTCATTATTTTGACATAATTCCAACTAATTATGAAAGATTTACACTATGTCAGCTGGTTCTAAAACTTGTTTGTACATGTTTAAATTCATTCCGACCTATGATCCTTCAAGTTTGTAATAATGATCCCATTAATTTACTGCTGTTATAAGTTCAGAATAGCCAGTGTCCAGGACATGTGCAGGTTCCTTTGGAAGCCTGTGTGCAGTAATGGGGAGGGAGTCTGCTAATTAAGTTCTGGCTCTTGATACCTAGCTCCCACTACTCTCCTTCTGCCCTCTGTGGCCAAACAAAACAAATCTAATTCCTTAAAAGTAGGGTCTGGTTGCCCAAAGACACTTTTGTTCTGGGTCCAGTTCATAGTCCATATGTAGTATCTGTCTCAGATACATGTTGTCATCCTCCTGCATATCCAAATGTGAACAGTAGGTATTCTTCATCTATTTGTTTTGTTCTAGTGTGGATGATGAAGCTGAACCCTTCAGAGTGATTGCAAATCTCATTGGAGACTCACTCCCTAGTGTTCTGGGGCTTGATTCTCCTGCTGCACAAGATGTGGCAATTGCATCCAGAGCACCTTAGCATCTATCCCTTCTACATTTGGACTCTAGGCTGGACATCCTCCATGAAAATGAAGCTGTTTTCTTACTTTTTTCCTTTGATTTTAATGTTCAAAGGATTATCAAAGTTATATCCAGTGTTCCAGCCATCAAGGAATCTGGTCTTATGTCAACAGATGCGTGGGGGTACCTACTTGGAGGAGAGACTTTTAAGACTGCATTTTGCTCCCCTGAATCAAATGCTTATTTTTAGAACCAAACAATAATCACTAGAGCCTTATGCTCTTTGCATTTCAGCCAAGCGTGGGACTCTAAAGATGTGGTGTGCTCTAGAATATCGAGTGCAAAGGACTATCTACCCCTTCTCATCTTTTTATCATAGATGCCTTTGACACATATAAATTATTCCCATAAATACGAGGAAGTAGATGCTCAGATTACCAAGTGTTGATATCTTCTTAGTCCCTCTTTTCAATAGTGATAATGTCTATGATTTCCCTCCCAAGTGTTTATTGGTTTGCTTTCTTTTGGATATCTTGAGAATTGACTCCTCAACACTCTCAAATTTGTTGCTTTTCAGTATAGACTTCTGTGTTTACTTGGTTTGGACCAACTACTTTTCCCATCTTTGTTTCTTAGGGCCATTTCTGTTTCCTCATCAGGGACATGCCTTTCATATTTCCAAACTTAGTGACTTGGCCATCATTGTTGAAAGAAATTAGTGTAGAGATCTTGACCTTTTTTTGTTTTTTTCCCCACCTGTTTATTGTCCTTTCAGTTTTACCCTCAAATGTTCTCTGCATGAAATAGCTTAATTAGATCTCTTGGAATGGTTTTTCTTCTACTGCTTTATTATTTTCCTGCATAAGATTTTAGAAATGTCTTTATATTCTAAACTGATTTTGCCCTTGTCTGTCATACCACTTCCCTTGGCCAGAAATGCAGATGTTTTCTGGCCCAGGGAATTTGTAGACTTTTTGGCCTCCTTTTGGTTTGTGATTACTTTACATTAGTTAAACTACTATAGGAAATGGTGATAGTCTATGCTAATGTCTGTTCCTTTTTCTAGTTACCATTTTTTTTCTGTATCAATAGCTTGTTTAAATTGGTCTAAACTGTTTTGTCTACCTTAACTTCTTTCTCATTTTTATTTTTTCCCTTAACTTGGTGTTGAATTTGGTGCTTTGTGAGGGGGCTGGTATTTGAACACATTCAGAATGACTTCTGGCAAGACTTGGGAACATCCTTTGGGGAGAGTTTTTCCTAAATGTAACAAATTTAAGATTCTTTTTTGCCAGATGTAGGTCTTTCTCTTGATAGCAAGCTCCTTTCTAATATCTGTTATAGGAGAGGATAAAGAAATCAGTTACAAAAATACTGAAGCATTATAGCACCCATTGTTACCTGCCCAAACATTAGATATATGTAGTATTTTGAATAATTAGTTACATCTCAGCATATTGCTGCTAAATGGCATATACAACTGTGGGTGAGTCTCATTGTTGCTGGAGGAGACACAGTTCCCACATGAATTATGCTGAAATCTTGATATAGCACTCTTCTTTATGGAGCAGCATTTGTATAAGACAGTTTTGTCTCAGAACCCATTTATGGGAGATTTTCTTTTTCAATTCTTCCTTAGATCTGTGATTTTAGGTATGAGAGTCCTCCTTCTACTGGTCCATATTCTTCCAGAGATCTTCAACTCAATGGGGTGTCACTTAATGTCCTAGAGGCCTTCCTCTAGGGCTTTTTCCATTTCATGGGCACCAGGGGAGTGCCTGGACTGTTCACCTCATGTCTTACTCTTATCATATATCTGGTCCACTTCCTTTTTCAACCATACATTTCCCCTAGGCAACGTCTTGCACACAGGTCATTATAGGAAGTACCCTGAAGCATAATTATGCTTTTGATGCACTTCTCTTTGCATCATTTACAGCTCGGATTCCTCAGAGAGGGCAGGAAATGAGTCTTCATCTTTGTGTGCCCATTGCAATTGATCAATGTTTATTCAATTTAATTTTGATGAGTAAAACTGTTTACAATACTGGTTTAAAGGAGATGAAGATGAGCCCGGGGTTGTAGGATTTCTGTGTTTTCCAGATTCTGTGACTGAGTGTCTGAAATAGTAAGGTGCTTTAGAATTCCACAGACCTATATTAAGCACAAAGAAATATAAAGAAAAAAATGATAACATCTACCTGGAGAAGTTTACATCCTACTATGGAAGATATTACATGAACACAGGCAAGGAGAAATGCTTATTGAATAAAAAATACACAATGCAAGAGTGATGGGGTAAAGGAGAGATACAGCTAAAGTGTACTAGGGAAAATGCCATTAAATGTCATTGATGCCTTTAGTTTATATATAGCACAGTTATTTCCTGTTAACCACCCCCACCCCCATTGAACCTTCCATTATAATGAAGAATAATATGGAGAAACAAAAGATAGTCAGATCTGATAGCATGTACCCATTGTACACCTGGTCTTCTAGTGGAGGGAGATCATCTTTGGTCACTAGGTTAATCAGAGTTCAGATGCCTGTTAGTATAGTTTTTGTTTATATTATTGTAGTCGCATATATTGTTCTAATGAATCTGTCTTCTTCATTCTGTATCAGTTAATGCAAATCTTCACAAGTAGTTTTAAATTCCTTATGTCTGTAGTTTCTTATGGTACAATAATATTCCATTGGGTTCTTGGGTCAAAATTTCTTCACTCATTATTCAATTAATGGGTACCTACTTATTTCCAGTTTTGGCCAGTACAGAAAGTGTTGTGATAAATCTATTGGTACCTTGCTTTACCTTTGACTCAGGGGCATGAGCCCAATAGCAGGGTCACTGAACTAAAGGGTACAAAGAGTTCAGCTCCTGCCTCTGGCATACATATCATGTGACCTTGAGCCAAACTCTTAATCTCTATGAATCTCATTTTCTTTGTTTCTAAAATGAAGAGCTTGAACTAAATGGCCTATGAAGTGTATTCTGGCTCAAAATCTGGAATCTTTTGATCCCCAGAAATGGAAAACTCTAAAAGTAGAATGTTACATGTACTATCAGTTTAGTGACTTTTCTCCTGTGATGCCTGTACTAATTCCCAGCCCCTTCAACATTGATGGGTTCTAGCTTTTACTGGGCTTTACCACTTGGAGGATGTGAGTAGAAACGTTGGAATTATCCTTATTTGTGCTTCGTTATTAGTGACTTGGAGCAGTGTTTCATGTGGTTGGTGATAGTTGCCAGGTCTCTTGAGATCTGTTTGTTAATATTCTTGTCCATATTCATAATTGGGTGGGGACTCTACCACATATGTGTATGTGTGCATATATGACTTGATACATATATAAAACACATACGCACATATATAATATATGTCCATACAGACATGTATGCATGTACACACATATGAGGCTAGTACTAGGAAGCTAAGTCATAGTGTTTTCTTTTCCTTGTTTACCTTGTTTTCAGAAAAAAAAAACAACATGCTTACAAATTCTCCCTTTTGCCCTTTGTTCTAGGGGGCTTCTTCCTCCTCCTCCTCCTCCTCTTTGTGCTATGGAAGGAATGTGCAGCTGATTTTCGGAAATACATACTTCTGGAAAGGAGTGAAAAGTGTATCCCAGAGAATGCCCCTGTGAATGTGCACTATGGCTGGTCTTTTATATTTGCGGCTGCCGGAACACCCTTGGTTTACCTTTCAGGACTTCTATTTTATTTGATAGGCCAGAGAAACATGAAAGTCCCAAAATGAAAGATGGGAGAGAAGAATATACCTCCCACTCTCCCAACACCTCCACCACATTACTTACACATATACATCTATACACTTACACCCACATTTACACAAACTTACACACTCATACACTTACATACATATTTACACACTTAGACACACAAATCCCACCAAGAAACTCTCTGAGCATGTTTCCCATACTGACTGGAAGGAAGGCCTTCCACCATCTCGGGGTTTTGCTTTGGCATACTCTTCAAACCTTTACCCACCGTAGCAGATGTTGATGAAGAAACAGTGACAAATGGCACTTAGGGAGAAATGTTGGAAAGGGAAAGGGGGCATTAGATTGAGTTGTATGAAAGGGCCCAAGAGTAGGTTTTCATTGGCCTCAGATTTTGAGACCAAAGAGGCTGGCTCTGGCTTCCCTAATGTTTTTATAAATTGCCCTCACTTGGAAGCCTCATTTGTATTGGAGCTGCTGTTTCATTTCCAATCTCTCCCAAATCCAACTGTGATTTACAGTAAGATGTTTCTTTTTGAATAGAAATTGAGTGTGACTTTTTTGTGTGGGGATTGAGCAGGGGGGTGGGTGGGGAGGAAGAATTAGTCATAACTGACATCCCAGGGCAACCACGATTATTTCTCAGACAATTTAAACCTGGGGAAGTTGAAAAAGTTATGCCAGGAGACAGAGAAAGAGAGAGATTTTTTCCTTTCCCTTTTTCTTCTTCAGATAAAATTTGGAAAGCACCCAGTGTGAATGCATGCACATTTTAATGGGCTGGAGAAGTGATAGCTTATATCCAGAGGCAATCTAGCTCCCATTTCTATGCAGCTGACTGTACGTCCCAGCGAAGAGGGCTGTATTTCACTGAGAGAATTAGAAAAAAATATTCAAAACATAAAAGCCTACACTTGGGTAAGTGAAATAAAGAGCCAACTTTTCAGCTGTAGTACAGGCCCTTCTGCAGAGGTGAACGGACTCCATTGAAACACCACTGCTTTTGATTTTGCCCTGGAAACATATTTGTATTTTGTGAAGCAAATACAGCTCCTGGCTCAAGATTAAAAGTGGGGAAGTATAAGGAAGTCAGCGTCTGGAGGCAGGAAGCATAAATAGCACACTCATTTGTTAGGATCCCTTTTAAACCTTCATAATTTGGCTGCTTAGGGTTTAATGGTTCCCATCATTTTTGGTCTTTAGACCCAGTCCCTCTTGCCTTCTTCTAGTAGGAGACCATGCTGGCTTACCAGAATTCAGAGAAAGCCTGAAGCTACTTTGGAGAAACCAGGGAGGAATATGCTAAGTTAATGATTCACTTGTGCCAGCATCAGAACCAGAGAATAAACTGTCATCTTGTAAAAACAGTCATGTGGCAGGAGGTCTGCCCAGAGACTCTCAAGGACCCCTATGATTCATAGCTAGTCAGTGAACCACACACCACACACAGAACTGTTGTATGAGGACCATTTGGAGCCATTGGTAAGGTGAAAATGTGCCTGCATTTCCATGAGTGGGATTCAGTTCCTTGGCTTGCATTTTAGAGGAGGGACTTACCTTCAGATAGTATTTTCAAATACCAACACTTGTCCTCAAGGCACAGGGGTTTCTATAAGCTAAGAGTTATTACAAGCAAATCCATTAGCCGATGAACATGTTAATTATTCTTTCCTGTCTTCTCCATTGTCTCCTGTGTAATCATTAGCTGTGATGTATATGTTTTTGAAAAATATAATGCTAAATACTGTAGATGTAATTTGAGTGATCTCACCAACCATGAGCTCTCTTGTTGGTGTCAATTTATTTGTTCATTTAAAAACCTATGTTAATAAAATACATTCTGATATCTTCCTGGCTTCTCATTGCCTCATGGGTAGAGGAGCTCTAGGCTAAACCACCTTCACTGAGGTGCTCCCCCAACTGTGGAGGCCTTCTTGGTTGGCACCACCTTCACGTTCTGGAGGATGAGTCATGTACCTTTCTGGGCTCCCAGAGTGGGGGGTGGGTGGGTAAGGAGATTTCTGGGAAGCCAGTTGGCACTTGTCACATTTTCTCTTCTCTAGAACCTGCCAAACACAATCCAGATAATTGTAGAGTGACATACCTACTCATCACTTTCCTCACCCAAACTGGATCACATGCCCCTAAGAGATTTTTGAGCTCTGTGTTGGGGTAGGAGGCATAGGTGTATGTGTAGCATGTGTGTACTTGCATGCAAGTGCATATATATGAATATATACACATATACATACACACACACATATATGTATATATATATGTGTGTGTGTGTGTGTGTGTGTGTGTGTGTGTGTGTGTGTGTATACAAGGTCACAGAGTCCCATGATCACTCTAACTCACTATTTCCCAAAAAGTCTATTGAGACACCCTAATGAGTTGGGAAGGCATTCTTGGCATGTGTAGTGGGCTTTGATTAGGTTCTGCTACAATATCCTCTTCCCCATCCCCAGTCATACACACACACATACATACACACACACACACACACACACACACACACACACACGGTCCTGACTGCTGTATTTATATATATATATATATGTATATGTGTATATATATCTATATATATATCTATATATCTATCTATCTATCTATCTATCTATCTATCTATCTATCTATATATATATATATATATATATATATATATCTTGAATGAGGAGATACTCCTCAGGCTGGGGGTACCAGGCAGAAGGAGAAAAACAATGCTGAAGGTAGGGGGAATCCAGAAAACTGAGTGTAAGATAAAAGAGGAGGAGAGCCCAGAGACATCACAGCTCTAAGTTACGTAGACCTGGTTTTGATAATTGACCCCCAAATCTCTGGGGCCAATGTGGCTGGCAGCATTTGGGGATAAATGTAATTGTATAGAAAGGAGTGGCTCTCCTCTTCTGACCTGGGAGCCTGTTTAACTGCAACTGCCATTGGATTTGATTTCTCTTCTCATATCCTTGATTCTTACATCACTGAATTTTGACCCCTTCAGGTTAAATCAAAGTACAATGATGTCTGTAGTCTCCTCACTTCCCTCTGCCAGTTTTTCAATGAGAGGGTACATGGGTGTGTTAGGTATGTTTCTTGTAAAGAGAGGTGGCGGGCGGGGAGCATGGCTTGGGTGAGGAGGTATGAGTGGGCTAGAAGATAGGTAAATGGGAGAGGCTTTAATCACAGTGTCTCAGTAATCCCATAGGTATGTTCTGGACTAAAAAGGGTTGAGAAACACTAATCCCCTTCTGACTATACCAGGGGTAAGTCATGTTCCCCATATATTCCTCATCCATAAGGATGTAAACAGACCTAAACAACAAAGATAGTCTAGACCAGGACTGGGGAACCTGCAGCCTCCAGGCCACATAATGGCTTTTTAGGTCCTTGGGGGCAGTCTTTTGACTGAGTCCAAGTTTTACAGAACAAATCCTTTTATTAAGGGGATTTGTTCTGGGAAGTTCAGATTCAGTTAAAGGGCTACACTTGAGGAACTACAGGGCCACACATATGGCCTGGAGGCTGCAGGTTCCACACCCCTGTTCTACACAGTTACTATTTCAGAAGATAGCAACATCTTGCCCAATTCTATTCGTTTTGCCAATGGATCTTCAAGGAATGGATGACGCTGTTTGTTTTCCAAGAAAGAAGTTGAGCCTACTTTAGAGATGCCACTTGCATCTGAGAGAGGACCAAATTCAATGCAATCCAACAAGCGTTCATTAAGCTCCTCATGTGTACCTGGCACTATTCTGGGAACTGGGAAGACAAAGACAAAAATCACAAAGTTCCTACCCACAAGAAGCTTATGTTCTGTCAAGCCCAGTGGGTAGGATCGTGAGCCCAACCTTTGCAAAGTGTTGAACAGTTAGTTCCGTGACATTGGGAATGATGCCAGTATTTAAGAGCTTTATTTAAGTCCAATCTTAAGTGTTTTTTAATGATATCTCATAGGGTTCTGCATATGGTCCATTGGCTCTTTGAGTGGTAATTCCTTCCTATAAATTGTCTCTTTAGATAATATTTTTGTCATTTAATTATCTATTCAATGTAGAGATGAACACTTATGACCAAATAGAATAAAAGTATATAATCTAGGAGCAGAAAAGGTCAGGATTTACAGTCACTTGCCTCTCAGTGTGCCCATAAAACAACCCAAGTGTGTAGAAATTATAGTCCCAGAAGGGATGCTAAGGGAGAAGCACCAGAATGTAGCCTGAAATCCATCAGGCTTACTGCTATCCATGGTGCTGAGGATCCCTGAAGTTGGGAAATAGAAGTGGATTTTCTGTCACAGAATGAAATATCGATTAGCATCTTCCATCTGTTCTTTAAAACACTGACTCTAATGTCATCAAGGCACTGATGGAATATGTTCATCTCCATCATGCTTGCTGCCTTAGGGAATAGCCATCTGCAGAGACTTTCTTATTCTTGACCACATCGAGGACTAACAACAGTTTAAAGCTCAATTGCAATTTTAGAAGACTTGCAACTTCAACCCATTTTGTATTAAATCATATGGTAAAATTCAGTCTTGCTGGCTGACTGTGTGGATGAATACAGCCCGATGCAGAAGCGTCAATCCTGTTGGGTTATAGGCTGATGGCTCCTTATTTCCCAGTGGGCACAAACATTTATTAAGTGCCACATCTGATGACATCTGGCTGGTTAAATTGTTCTTTAGTCAGACTCTACCTTCTCTGATGGGCGACTTTTCAAGGAGAATCCTTTGAGTTAGGTGATGTGGTTGGGAAACAAAGGGGATTGCTGTGTTTTCTTCTTTCAGAGTTATTGTTGAACTTTTGGGGATGCTAGAGCAGAGAGATTAAAGGAACACATGACAAGATTAGGAATGGATTGGATGGATTATGTTCCCTCAGAATTCTCAGGTCCCTGCAGTGTTTGCTACATTCAGTTCTTAGGGGGAAGGCAAACGATAAGGAAACATACTCACCTAAGAAACTGGACCCAAAACATGTCTTCTGGGGCTCAGGGTGCATGCTGCCCAAACTTCTCTATTTTCTTCATCACTACCCAGGGTCCATATTGTGGGATTTAATGTTCTGAATGGCAAAACTTGCAGGATCCTTGGTTGGTGAAAAGAAAAGATAATAATATAATAATAAAGGATGATAATAAGGTAGGCAAATGGAGCCAGGCATTTAAAAATTCTGATAAAAGCACAAAAACAAAACTGCATTTTAAGTTAGCCTTCCATTAATAATGGCATTTCCAGTTTTGTGTCATCTGCCATGTGGTCATTTTACATTTTCTTTTTAGTTCCTCCTCCCATGGAAAGGTCTGCCCAGAAGCAGTCAAAGCTATGTCTGAAGTTAGGGGCATGAGTTTCCTGAGTTGATGCTGGAGAGAAGCTTTACTAACTTCATAGTTTTGCAAGGACTGGTCAGGATGGGAAGGACACAAAGAAAATGGAAGACTAAGCCCATATCCCTGGGAACTTCATGCCATCTGTTCTGATCTTATCATTAAACGGAATCCAACCAGTGTTTATTGAGTGCTTACTATGGGGAAGGCACAGTGCTAGGTTCTGGGGATACAAAAACTAAAACAGACCCTTGTCTCAACAGAGTCCCTTGAACTAAAACTTCGTTTTATATCTGAAGAAGCTGATTCCTAAGACATTTAAGTAATTTGGCTAAAGTCACATGGTAGCAGTCAATAGAACTGGAATTTTGACGCGGGTCCCTTGGCTCAAAGTATGGTGGTTTTTCTGCTCTGCTCCATTCTCAGGCAAGGATGTCACATGATCGCAATAGTTTGGAGATGACTGGGATCTGACACCATCTTGTCCATTCTACAACACGTCCTCCAGTGTCCACTTCCACCTGTCTTTGTATCCTGAGCTCTTAGCACAGCCCCTGGCAAACAGCACTTAAGAGCTGCTTGTTGACTGATTTGATTGATCTAGCCTCTGTTTGAAGACTCCCAGTGGAGAGGAAGCCACTGTCTCCACTTTTGGACAGTTCTAATCATTGGAAAACTTTCCCATCTCAAGTACAGGGAATACAAGAGAGAATGAAGTGACTGGCAGAGACATGTCCATTGGCTGTTTGTACTACTGGAATACTTACTACTACTTGGTAATACTTACCTACTAAGTAAGCTTGGACTGCTTCTTTTCCCACTGGCAATAGCTTCCCAATCTCCTTGATTTGGGTATTCCTTCCAGTGGTACAAATAGTAGGTAACCCATCTGTGCCTGAGAAGACTAGGTGACTCTTGTCATATTCTCCCTTAAATTGTCTATGGGCCTTCATCCACACTTCCAGAGACCTTTCTGTAGCTCTCTTGACATTGGCAGGATATGGGCAAGGAACATGGGCTGTCTGTGGTCACTCCTTGATCTCAGCACAAGACCCTCTGTCTCCCATAACTCAGGAACATTCAGAGGCTTAGAGTTTACCCTCTTGACTGGGGCAGAACTCTTTTAGTCCTCATCACTGGCAGAAAATGCTTGACTCTCAAATCACTGTGATTTTCCTGAGGAAAACAGTACCTCCCCCCCATCCTGACCTCATGAAAAAGGGCAGCTGAGCCTTGGGTCTCCCACTGTGTGGAAGCCCCCCCCACTTCCCCAATTCCCCAGCTGAGCTTATCCTGACAGTCTCTGCCTTGAATCCCAGTCATCAATGTCATGTCTAAGCTCTGCAGGGAAGAAATAGGAAGTGTATCGCGAAGATGGATCGCCCTTCCTTCTCTGTCTGGTAGGCCATAGCATGGCCTTGCCTGTTGGCTTACCTTGTTTTCTCCCGGGATCTCTTTTTTGTCTTCCAAGGCCTTGACTTATTGAATAAGAGCTGACTTTTAACTTTGAACCTCTCCCCCTTCGGTGGAACTGCCTGAGTCAGAGCATATTGCTTGGGGAACTTATTCCCTAATTAATTTTCTCTTTTCTTTCTTCAGCTTGAGAGTATGGTAATAGGAAGCTATTCAGTAAGACAGTGGTTCTCTTTAAGGGCTGTCTTTCAAGACTCGGTTGAAATCCCAGTGCTGCCACAGAAGCTTTCCTTCATGAATCACTTTCTCCGTGGGCTAGCCTGATTTATCCATGGGCTACTCTTCTGGTCTTCTCAGCTAAACCACAAACTCCTCAAAGGAAAAGAACTTTGCAAAGGTTGGAAGTTTGAGTTGGAACTCTGCTTCCTATTACCGGTGTGACCTTGGGCAAGAGAAGGAATCTCTCAGAGTCTCAGTTTCCCAGGGGTTTGGATTAGGTGACTTTTAAGGTCCTTATAACTCTAAATCAATGGTATCTCTTGGGATTTTCAAAATAGACATAAGAAAGGATCCTGAGTGGCATAAATGCAGATGTGGATTGGTGACTAATGTTCTGATATTGGAGGGAATGGACAAACATTTATGTAGAGCCTGCTCTGTTCCAGGCACTGTGCTAAGCACCTTTAATCCTCACAATAACCTTGGGAGGTAGGTACTGTTATTATCCCCATTTCACAGTTATGGAAACTGAGGCAGACAGAGGTTAAGTGATGTGCCTAGGATCATAGAACTAGTAAGTGTCTGAGGCCAGATTTGAACTAAGGACTTCCTGACTCCAGGCCAGGAGCTATATGCACTATGCAACCTAGCTGCCTTTTTTGGAGAAAGACATGGAATAAAATGGATTGTTGGATTTAGAACTGGAAGATACTTTAGTCCAGGGGTGGGGAACCTGTGGCCTCGAGGCCACATGTGGCCTCAAGTGGCCCTTTGACCAAATCCAAGCTTCCCAGAACAAATCCCCATAAGAAAAAGGAATTGTTCTGTAAAACTTGGATTCGGTCAAAAGGCCTCACCTGAGGACCTAAAAGGCCACACGTAGCCTCAAGGCTGCAGGTTTCCCACCCCTGCAAGTCTACCCTTATAATTTTCCTGATGAAGAAACTGAATCCCCAAGAGTTCAGTGACTTTCCTATAGTCCCACAGGTAGAAGCTGTAAATAACAACTGAACTAGGCACCCTGTCTCTAAATTTCTTGCACTTTCCACCACACAGCAGTGCTAAAGGCTAGGATTTGGCGTAGAATTTGCTTTGGATTGTAGTCTATGGTTTTTCTCCTTAGATTTTCCATCCTAATTATATTTGACTTAGGCTAATATTGAATTAATGTGCATTTCTTGATCCCATAGCTGCTGACACGAGGGAAAAATGACTCAGAGGTACGTGAAAGGTGGTGACTGCCTGAGATTGATTCACAAAGCAGAGCACTGGAATGAGCCCAAGAAAATATTAGATGAGAATGGTTACAGTAGCCCTTTGGTTAGCAATCACCCAGACAACTTGTCCCCTACAATTGGTTTTCTACTTAATCCCTAAACCTGTCAAGGGGAGCCTTGGTAAGTGTGAAGGCTAGGGTCATTCTGGGTCAACTAGTGGACTTTGAGGTCATGGGGGTAGGGAAGGCAAAGGTGGGTGGCAAGCCCACATTTCCTCTGCAGCTGGGTGACAGACACAAACCTACCTGAGCAGGATCTCTTTGCCTACAAGACTACTGTTTGGGTACAGGGGATATTGTCTTGAAAGGAAGAGGCAGAAATCTGGGAAGATCCAAATAAAGAGGAGATAACTCAGGGTGGGGGACTATGGAGAAGGGGACTAGACATGGCATCTGGGCCATCCTGAGCTGCCAAGCAAAGCTCTGAGCAGGCTCTTGGTTATGATGAGCCTCTGAGATTTCTAGGCTCTTCCAGTGGCCTATAGAGAACCAACCTGGAGCTACTAGGGGCCGGGCTCAAGGCTGCCTTGGTTTCCCCACTTTGTGGCATTAACCTGGATGAGGCAGAGCTTCTCATCTATGTCTGTGCCAGCAAAGAGGAGAGTGGGGATGTGTGGTTGTGCAAATATTTCAGATGCCTTTGCATTTCCTTTTCTGTTCCACTGAAATGCTTTTGCTGATTCTGTGTTCTTATTTGTCTAGGGTTCTGTTAGCAACTGAGTTTCTGTAAATAACTGAGCATCTAGAGCCCAGTTTACTTTAGAGGCCACTGGTTTCACAGTAGGATAGCACTTAAGCTACTTGGACCAGAAAACATGACCCACAAATACAAACCCAAGTCCATGAGGAGCAGGTGTTGATGGTCTCATAAGTGCCATTGATATAATAATCTTTGAAGGTTTATAATCACTTTATGTGCATTATCTTATTTGATCTTCCCAATAGGTATTATCATATTGTTTTATAGATGAAGAAAGAGACACAAAGGATAACCCAAGTGGTTATGGTCACAGAGATACTAGGTGTTTGAGGCAGGAATGAAACCCAGGTCTTTGCTGACTCCAAACCCATCACTCTTTCCATTAGGTCTCATTGCCTCAGGCAACTGACTTGAATCTCCAGACCTTCTCTGATGCCTTGTCATGATGGAGGTAGCCTTGCCCTGGGGAAGACTGGGGCAATGGAGCTTAAGCTTGAACAGTGGGAGGCTACCATCCTAGAAAAAGAGCCAGCTCCATGTGGGAGCATCAGCCCCAGCTCTACGGCAGGGCCGGCACTCACACTAGCACAGCAAACCCTGAAGGTGGAAAGGTCGAAAGGTCATGCTCTCAGGGGATGGAAGGAGGTAAAATTGCTTCAACAAGTTCTTTCTAATTTGTCCACTAGTATTCAGAACAAGCTCCAGCTGCTTTGAATTGTAATTAAGCTGAGGGTTTTGAAATGTTCCTCTTTGCCCAGGGTTTCTGAAACTTTCAAAGTGTACAAAGTCTCTGGGAAAGATTTACTTGTCCATCCAGGATCTGACTCTCAGCTAGAGTTCCCAGAGGCAATCTGACAGTGTTTTTATGAGATGCTCATCAGGCTAATGGTTTGGAAGTACAGGCCCCTAAGCCTAGAGCTGGACAGGACCCCAAAGGTTGTTGTTTTACAGAGGAGGAAACTGAGGCTTGGGGAGGGAATGTGAATTGCCCAAGATCACACAGGTAGTAAGCTCCAGAAGAAGGATTTGAACCTGGATCCTCTGACTCCCAAGCAGTGATCTTTCCACTGTACCGCTCACTGCTGTTTTCAAGTCCAGTCCATTTACTATACAAAGCCCTTTGTTGGGCACTGGGGATGCACAGATAAATATGACACAGTCCCTGCCCTCAAGGGGCTTAGAATCTCCTGGGAAATACAGCTTGTAAACAGGTGATGATAAGAGCTAACAGTCCTATAGTGCTCTAAGATTTGCAAAGAGTTGCATATGCATTATCTCATTTGATCTTCATTATGATCCTACAAGGTAGGCACCATTATAATCCCTATTGTACAGATGGGAAAACTGAGGCTGAGAGAGGTTAAGCAACTTGCCCAAGTTTACCCAGCTAGCAAGTATCTAAGCCTGGATTTGAACTCTGTCTGCCCCCATGCTGCTTCCCTATCTCCAGATAGGTGTGTTCCATATCATTTGAGGAAGAGGGAATGAACACTAATACTGAGGACACCAGGAAGGGCTTCCTGTGAAATGTGGTAGATGAGCTGAGCTGAACCTTGATGGAAGGCAGGGATTCTGAAGCAAAAGTGAGGATTTTAGGGAAGAGTACTCAGGCAGGCACGTTGGGCTGGAATGTAGAGTGTTATGGAATGTACAAAAGGAAGTGGGGTGAAACGATTCACTAGAGTCAGATTGTGAAGGACTTCTAAATGCCAAAATGATGATTTTTTAAAAAATATCTCCCTGAGGCAATAGGGAGCCATTGAAAGTTCTTAAGGGTGATGACACAGTGAGACTTGTGCTTTAAGGAAGATGATTTCAACAGCTATTTGAAGGATGAATCAGAGGAAGGTGAGGCTGCAAGGCCGGAGTCTAATGAGGAGGCTGTTGTAAGAGTCTAGGAGAGACATGATGAGAGCCTGAAGTGGCAGGCTGACCATAGCAGGCATTGAAGAAGAGGCCTATGGAAGATCTTCACTGAGAGACCCACCAGTCCAGATGGACCCACACTTGGGACCTAAGCAGGAGCGTCGTCAGCCTAGACAGTCACCCTGCAGGCATGGGCAATCAGGCAGTCAGCAGCTTCTCTTGTGCCAGGTGCTGGGGAACCCAAGGGACTTACATTCTGGGTGGGAGATGAAGGGAAAAACACACATATGTGAGGTGATACCAAACCCATATAAAATAAGTCCAGATAATTTTGAGGGGTCAGAGGGATCAACAAGGGCTTCATGTAGGGCACAGGGGTGGAGAACCTTCAGCCTCAAGGCCAAATGTGGCCCTCTAGATTCTTAAGTATAGCCCTTTGACTGAATCCAAACTTCCCAGAACAAATCTACTTCATACAAAGATTTGTTCTGTCAAACTTGGACTAGGAGGTGGCATTGAAGCTGAGCTTTGAAGGAAACAAGGGATTCCAAGTGTGAGAATAGAGAATGTTCCAGGGATGGGGGAGAGTGAGTACAGAAGTGTGGAGAAGGGAGCAGGGAGTGTCATGTATGAGGAACAAACATTTATATAGCACCTACTATGTGCCAGACACTGTGCTAAGCATTTGGCTTTTTTGGTTTTGTTTTTTTCTTTTTACAAATATCTCATTTGATCCTCACAATAACCCTGAAAGGTGAGGGCTGTTATTATCCCCATTTTACAACTGAGAAACAATCAGAAGTTAAGTGACTTGTCCAGGGTCACACAGCAAGTAAGTGCCTGAGGCCACATTTGAACCTGGCCCCAGGCCCAGCATTCTGTCCACTGTGACACTTGGCTAACCCAAAGAGTGATGATATATAATATATGCCAAAGTTGGAAAGGGAGGCTGGGACCAGAGTTTTATAAGTCAAACAGAAGAGTTTATAGTTAATCCTAAAAGTAGGAAGCCACTAGAGGTTATTGAATCGTGGCATGACATGGTCATCTGTAAATTGAGCAGCTATGTAAAGGGCGGAAATTGATGTGGGGAGAGACTTGGGTCAGGGAAGGCACTTAGGAGGCTATTACAATAATCCAGCCCATTGCCTCAGTCATTGGAGATCAATGATAGGTTTGCCAATGGTCCTTTGACCTTCCTTTTGTCTCCATTTGCCTGAATATGGCATTCTTCTGATATTAGCCATGGATGTGGAAAAGGCATCCCTCATCCCACTTCTGGGACTTGATAAAATCTCCAAAGGGTGTCCAAAGGCTATATACATAAATATGTGCTGTGACACAGTTTGATTGTCCCAGTTACTTTGGCTAAGTATGATAAACCTGGAAGGAAAAGAAAACTCTTTCCAGAAGGGTATAACATAGATTTTTAGAAACCCTCAGGAAATGAGAGGTTTTGTTTGTATTTTTTAAAACTGTTCATTTTTATAAAATTGCTGCTGGGGAGTCCCCATCCATAACCCTCAAGTGAAGACCTAGGTCTAGGCTTTCAGAACCCTCTCAGTGGTCAGAGTTCTTCTGATTTTGCTATTTAGTATGAGAAGCAGTGCTGTTTAGTGACTAGAAAGCTGGGTTCAAGTCCTGTGTCTGACATATCCTGGCCGTGTGTCTCCAGGCAAATCACTGAACTCAGAGCCCCAGCCTACACTCTGAGATGGAGCCAAGCTGCACTGGGAGAAGGGCTTTCCTCACCTGAGACATCTCTATACCAGTGAAGTCAAAAGTATAGTCCCTATGCCTAGCCACATAGTCCAGCATTTCACCTTTCTCTTTCCGATGCAATTGGACATGAGTCAAGTGAACAGAAATACAACTCCAGATGAAGTTGTTCAATTCAATCAGCATTTAGTATGTCCTACGTGCAGGAGATACAGAGACAAAACATGAAAACAGTCCCTGTCCTCAGGGAGCTTACATTCTTCTGGTGAGAAACAGCCTATACACAGATAAGTAAATGCAGAAAAATTATAATGAAGGAGGCCTAACAGGGAGCAGGGAAGATTAGGAAAGGTTGCTTGAGCTGAGCCTTGAGTCAAACTGATGATACCAAGAGAGGGAGTTAAGGAGGGGAGCAGTTCAGGTATGGAGAACAGCCAAGTCTGTGTAACAACACAGGGAGCACTGGACCCATTTGGCTGGACCATAGAGTATGTCATCAGAATGTAGGCAAAATGGGCCAGAGGCAGATCATGAAAGGCTTTGGCAACATGGAGGTGTGTCTGGGAGAATGTACTTGCTTCTCCATCTCTGTGCTCCCTCAGCACCCACCCCCAACACACACCCAGAGGACACAGTCATGAAGCAGAATGCAAACTATCAGTGGGCTGCTGCTTGGGCAGGATGTGGAGCCATGGGCTGGGCTGGGCTGGACTGTGCTCCAGCTTGCTTCTGTTTAGAGAACAGGAAGAAAACCTTTCACATGGGACCTTTCAGCGCCTACTTACTGAGGTGGAATCTATCACACACTGCCTGAGAGCCAGTAAATGATAGCCTAGGAAGCGAGATAGGCTTCCTATCAAATCCCACCAATCTTCAAGCAAAGGCCAGCGTTTACTGAAGCAAATCAGAGTTAGCCCTTAAGTCCTCTCAATAATGAATCCAATCTGCTGGCCCAGTGCACAATCTTCCTATTTCTAGGATTGTACTCAATTAGATATGCTCCAGATTTCTGTGCATACTGTTAGCTATGGACGGAAACCTTTAGCAGCAGAGTATCTCTCCCCTTTTAAAAACTCTGCATTCGCATCATTAGGGATGCTGCTGAAATATCATGTCCGGATTCCTCCTGTCCTTCCTGAGGCCTTGATAGTCCCTAATCTATTTTGAGGCAGTTCACTCTGTCATTGCCAAACTCCTAGAAAGATTGGTCCATGTTACTTACATCCATCCTCTCAGCTTCCATTCACTTCTCAGCCCCCTGCCATCTGGCTGCTGATACCCTTGTTCTGAGAAGACAACTCCTCCAAGATCAGTAACGATCTTCCCTTTAAACTGATGGCCTTATTAAGGGTCTCATCCTCTTTGGCTTCTTTGAAGCACCTGGCATCAAACACTCCTCCTGGACACTCACTATTCCCTTGAATACACAGTGAATGTTTAACAACTGGCTCTCCAAAATAATGTATTCACAATGCACTTGTTTAATCTCCATTATTAACATTTTCTCCATTACTGTCTTCAGTCTAGACAATCAATTAAACAATAAGGCAATCCCTGACTTGTAGTGTTTCAGATTTCCGAAAGACAAATCTTCACACTGAAAATTTAACAGTCAGTTCTCCTGAGCAGATATGAGCTGGCTTCAGCATACCCCTGACCAGACACTGCTCCTTTTGTTTTTGGTCCTCCTCCTCTTGTCTATTTGATTGTCCTTCCGTTTCCCTAGCTGGGCTCTTACCCACTACCCAAAGCTGTCCTAGATACTCTTCTGTCTCTAGGTGATCTCATCAGTTCCCACAGGTTCAGTTATTTCTAAATAGGTGACTCCCAAATCTATACATGCATCATTCCTCCCATTCCTGGACCCTGCATTGCCAGCTGCTTATTGGATATCTGCTAACTCTCATATCACTTGTATGTAACGATTACCACAGATTAATACCATGTATGCATATGTTATATATGTATATAATTTATAAGTTAGTAAATAAATACCTCTTGGCATGGATGCTTAGTTTTTTTTTACAGTTAGGAATGTGAGGTTAGGAGACCATTACTATAAATCACCTCGTCCAATGCCCTCGTTTCACAGAAGCTTACAGAGGGGATGAGACTTAACCAAAGTAGCCTCTCCTAGTAGAGGGAGGAGGGATGCACAACACCCCTTTGAAGTTATGGAAACATGGGGCACAGGTAGGAGATAACCAAAGGTGGCCTAGTTAGTGCTGGAGGTAGCAGACTCTGGTAAGGGGGAGGGGAAGACTGCCATGAATGAAGAGGGCTGGGGAGCTCAGGAGGAGGGCCAAACACACTCAGTTGCTTCACAGCTTTGCTCTAGGTAGGCTCTGACCATAGAGACCTGAGCACATGCCCTATTAGCCTCTGAGGGGAAATTCTCCCTTGGGTGCACTAAAATTCAAATGCATCTCTGTAATAAGAGCTACTAGTGTGTTCAGTACTATGTGTGTACATGTGTTTTATGGAGCCTTAACATCGAATTCCTGATGATATACCCTTTTGGCATCCTCTTCCTCATCATTAATACTTCCATAGCACTTACTATGTGCCAGGCACTGTGCTCAGGGCTTCACAGATATTATCTCATTTCATCCTCACAACAACCCTGGGAGTTAGGTATTATTATTATCCCCAATTTACATATGAGGAAACTGAGGCAAACAGAGGTTAAGTGACTTGTCCAGGGTCACACAGCTACTAAGTATCAGAGACTGTATTTGAACTCATGTCTTCCTGGCTCCAATATCTCTGCCACGAAAACCCCAAATGGGGTCACAAAGAGTCAGACAGGACTGAAAATGACAGAACAACAGTAGCAACTTTCCTGCTTCAGGCCCAGTGCTCCATCCACTGTACCACCTAGCTACCTATCACAACAAAATACAGCTAAGAAAAGCAGAAACACTTGCCTCTTTCTGATAATGTATACCTCATCATGCACCTGTAGTCTACTGCTTTCCTACTAAGGGGTGGGAGGCACCAGCAGCCCTCTAAAGTCAGAGTCAGCCAGTGATTTCTGTAGAGTTAAAAAATGTAAGAAAATATAGGAAACTGGAGAAAAAAAACTTTTATCAGTCCATAAATGAGCCTAGATTCAGTGACTAACCAGGGTCCAAATTATGTAGCAGATTCTAGGAACCATTGCAAAAAGAGGGCTTTGTAATCACAAGACTTTGGAAATTTCACTTACCAACTTAACCTTGGCAGAACTCTTATTCAAAATGAAAAAAAAAATACCAGAGACAGGAATGGGGTATATCGGCAGGGCTGGGTTACCTGGGAGGAGAGAATCCTTTTGATTTAAAAATATATCTGGATAAAGACATCTCAGCAAAAAAAAAAGACTTATGTCTGTTCCTCAGTGCTTTGAACACTTGCTAGTTGAAGTGCTAAAAATAGCAGGATAAAGTGACAAAACACAGTATTTATCGTCCCAAAGATCACATGTATTTTTTTAAAAAATGGTAATGAGACCAGCTGTCCTTTTGTACAAAGCCTCTTCTTTTGCATTTGGTCCTTGAAAGTTACCAAGGGGGGTCTGGTTGGAGCTGAGTATAGTCAGTCACACTGACAGTCTTTCCTTTTGAGGGCTCAGACAGTTCCTTTGGTACTCTGAGGGTGCTGGAAGGCTCAGGCTGTAGGGCAGTGCCTGAAGGGGGTCCTGGGGGCACAAGGTGGGCTGGCTGGGTGGTCCTACAGACTGGTCTTTGGCAGAAGCTGTGTTAAAATTGGTAGGCAACAGAAACAACAGACATCCATTCATCCCTCCCTCCCTCTATCCATCCATTAGCATTTATGAATCACTAAATATCAGTCACTGGCCTAGGTGATGGAGATAAAAGACAGGATGGAAAAAGACTGTCCCCTCAAAGGCCTTCCATTCTCTAGCAGGGAAACAACATGCAGATCCATGACAGGAGGCTGCTTTGGGGGCAATTCTAGTAGGCTGAACTGGTTCTGTCATCCAGGTTAATGTGTCCATTCATACCTATCAACAAGTAGGCTGAAGATAGCTTTTCTTTTATGTGTGATATTTACTAAAATGCTCTTCACGATGACTTTGGCAACAGACTGTAAAGCAGTCTTTTTTTCTCAAGAACTCGTGCCTTAGGAAAGTCCCCTTCACAATGCAGGGCTGGTCTGGAGGGCCCCTGCCAGCTCTGATGCTGTGCTGTTCTTTGTGTGGGGCATGAGTAAAACACTTTTCCTATGTCTATGGAGATTAAGGCTTGGGACAATAAAGCATTCCAGCTGCCAGAGAGTCTGTTACTGAATTTCGTTTACCAATCCTGCCTCCCACCTGCCCCCCACCCAATTATTTTGTACCTTCCTTTTTTCATTTTGAAAACTTTAAAAAAAATTTTGTTTGAAGATAACCTTCACAGTTGAGTTGGAAATTCATTTCCTTTTAGGGAACATAAGACTAAGTAAGCCTAGATAAAAGCATAAGAAAATGGACAGTAATCCACATTTAGATAGTGCTTTACATATATTTTCATGTAATCCTTGGAAGCCCCTG
The DNA here is from genome assembly GCA_011680675.1 of Gymnobelideus leadbeateri. NCBI lineage: Eukaryota > Metazoa > Chordata > Mammalia > Diprotodontia > Petauridae > Gymnobelideus > Gymnobelideus leadbeateri. The sequence goes on from WOXC01004937.1 coordinate 48,071, forward strand.
AGGTTGGGTTCTATTTCTATCCCCCCCTTTACCCTGAGGCTCAAAGGGGCTGAGTGGCTCAGCCCAGGTCATTCAGTACTGGCAGGTTAACTGTGGGCTTCATAAATGAACTCAGGGGGTCTTGACTCTCAAGCCCAGCCCTCCAGCTATTGTGCTAGGCTGCCTCCCTAGAGCAAAAGAACAAATGGATGAATTGTGTGTGTCGACAGCCGTCTAAGACCTGGGTGACTAGGACTTTTAGTCTGAGAGGCTTGAGCCATAGGAGGAAATGGTTCTTGCCTTTCATCTTTCCTCCCTCTTCTTCAACAGCTGTTCCTTTTATATGGGCTGGGGAAGGATACTGGTGGTCCTCACTTTGGAGGTGGGATCAAATGATATGTCTGTTCCTTCCTTTGATGATAGTGCCTCCAGTGGTCATAAAAAAACCTCAAATAATCCACAGACACTTTGCCAGCGCCCACATCTACTTATATTTAAAGCCTTGTATTTATGCTGGGTGATTGGAGGGAGACAGACATTGACAGACAACTGTCCTAAGGGGCTTGTGATGAAATAGGAGAGACAGACTGAGCATTGATGAAGAAATCAGAATGCACAAGCATGGGGATAGATAGACTAGATGAAGTGATTACTTTTTTTTTCCTTGCTGTGATCCCAGAATTTTTTTAACCTACTGTGGGCAGGTTGCAATGAATATCAAATAAGGAATTATACAGGAGAAGTGGTATAAAACATTTCATCAGACATGTATGACTGGGAAAAAATATGGGCCAGTCATGTAGAGAGAGGGACAACTGATGGACAGCCAGCATGTTTCATTGGTATTCATGCAATATCAAGTCGAAGACCCCCAGACTACTACGTGTACCTCCTATTGCAAGCCTAAGGGAGGGCATGAATGAGAATGGCCTAATGTGGAACAGAAAGATGTCCATAGACTGGGAGCAGGCTCCACATCGATGAGAACACAAATCATTTGGACCATTGGATTATCGATTGTCTGATGACTTGTCCAGCCAACAATATCCAAGTCTCTTTGCCTGTCCTTTTCACTGGAGGTGTAGGGCTGGGTTTGAGGGATTCCAAGAGGAATCTTACAACCCAGGGAGTTAAATGTTGAGGTTGTAAGAATGTCCAGTTAGACCGGAAGGATTATTCAATTATCACAACTGCAGGAGAAGATAAAAAGCATGCTGTGGGGACATTAAGCTGTCATGAATGGCTGGCCTAAGTCTTCTTCCACAAACTCAATGAATCTTAGTTTTTTATAACAAGCGAGATGACCATTTCACAAAATAGCTTAAGGAAATATAAACCTGTCTGGAGTGCTTGGGCCTAAGTAGAGCAGGGCTCCTAAATAAGGCTGGAAGCGGAACACCCCGAGGTAAGTGCTTGCCTGCTCTTTGGCCTTGAATTTAGGACATGCTGATTGGATTTGTGCTAAAAGCCTACCTATCTCCTGCCCAGTACTTTGCGGCATTTGTTCCGACGGATCCCATTGCCATCTCCATCCCATCTCTGTCTCTCTTCATCATGGCTTAATCACACCCTGATTTCTTATCTGTCTTCAGTCCTTAACCCTTGGCATCCATCGTTCCTTCTTTATGACCACTCCTTGGAAGCTTAAATGGAGATTTTTTTATTTTGCCCAATAATGAGGTTTAAAAAATTCTCCCATATTCTGAAAGACAGATAGCTTTATCACTGTGTGACTCCATAGGGCAGATTTGTTGGAAATTTATTCATACAACAAATGTTTATAAAGCACTTACTATAATAATAATTATAACACATTTTTAGAGCACCTTCAGGCTTACAAAGTGATTTCTGTACCATAAGGCAGACAGTACAAATGTTGTCATCCCCAGCTACAGATGAGGAAACAGAGGCTGAGAAAAGACTTAAACATGGTCACTCAACTAGAATGGTCTGGCCTGGGCTTCTATTGCAAATCTCTTGACTCTGAATTCAAAGCCTTGTTTACTACATCAGCTTTCTCCTACCACATGTGAAGCATGAGAAGGTGTGCAGACCAGTCCAAATGTACCTCTCACTCCTTTGCTCCACTCAGCTGTAGACGGCTGAATTTTTTCACCCTTTTAAATAAGCAGAATAAAGCTCTTTGCTTTGTAGATAATGTGAGTCTCCCACATCTTAGGGCATTCACTATGTACAATTTTAATTGGATGACATTTATAAAGGGCATAATGATATATGTCCCCTGATCTCTATTTTGGACTCTGAGACTTATATAATTTGAAGGGAGTAGCAGTGGCCAAAGAGTTGGAAAAAACACACAGCATCCATTTAGGGAATAGAAAAATGTCTCCAGAGTTGTACTTTTTCCCATCTTCTCCACTTTTCTTTCCTTGTATAGTTCACAGGATCATAGAAATTCAGACCTGGAGGGACCATATAAAATCTATTTCAGTCTCTTCATTTTGCCAGAGAGGAACCTGAGGCTAGTTCTTGGAATGTTCATTACTTTTCTCAATTGGACCTGCTGGTCTGGTTGAAAGCTCTGCATTTCTATCTGGCCTTGGTCTCCTCCCCTCACCCCACCAGTTTGGAAGCTCTCACTTCTCTTTGCAGCTGTTAGAGAATTTCCTCTTGTCTGTCTCTCACTATGTGTGTACGTGCGTATGTGTGGTTATGTGTGTGTGCACATGTGCTCCTGTTTCTCTGCCTTCTTAGTTTGGGTTTTAGTCACATTTCCCCCCAGGAAAATAAAACTATTCCCTTACTGTGACAAAGAGATAGATTTCTCTATTTCTTAGACATCCCCAGGGTCTTGATAGAAAATCTGAAAAAAATCCTATTTCCTCTTAATATCAACCTTTTTCTATAGGGATACATCTCTAACTCGATCATAGAAACCAGTAGGACAATATAATTCAACACACAGAATTTTGAGTGACCCTCCCCACCTCCATTTTCAGCATCTCTATTTGGTATGTCGAAGGATACCTGTAAGTCTGCCCAGTTTCTCTATTCCTAAGCTCTTATGCAATATTGGAAGGAGCAGAGGGACCAAGTATTGAATAGCTAGAAATAGTATTAGGAATTATGTTCATTTACATTATGGAGGCAGGAGTCCTTGAATGGAGCCCTTTTCCCATCTCCCCCATTTTCCTCCCACTTCCATGCTCAGTTTTTGCCAGATTATAAGAATCGTGTTCACATTGCAAGTTCTTTTTGAAGTCCCAAGGAGTTTCTTTGAGATGACTCCCAGGTCGAGGAAGCTTGATCTTATATGCATCCCTGCCTCCAGAGCAAAGTGAAGGACCCTCTAGGCTCCTCTTGGGAGCCCATACCCAGACCACTTCACATTTTGTCTATGATGTTGTCATGGGGATAGCAGACTTCAATAAGATGAGGGAAGGAAGACACACAAAGGTTGTCTCAAAAGAAGCCAGATGGTAAACCCATCTCTCCATATTAGACAAAGTATTTTCTTATTCCTTTGAAGGTTAATTCACATGATCACTTTGGGTAAACCACTTAGACTTCTCGATTATTGTTTAGATGCAATAGGGCAAAAAGAGTATTGAACTTGAAGCCAGGATACTTGAGCTTGACCTCCAGTTTGACCAGTTACTATATAACCACTCTGAGCCTAAGTTTCCTCATTTGCAAAATGAGGATAATGCTCCTTCTTCCTACCCCTGAGTCATTATGAAGATCAAATGAGATAACAGATGGGAAAAGGATCTTGGTTGGTATTTTTGGAAGGCTAGAGTCAATTCTTGGGTCATATCTTCAATCCCCACTATCACTAGGCAGCTCCTAGATCTATAGCAGAAATTGGTCTTGGACTAATTTTCCTTTTCAGTTTTTCTAATAAGGCACATGAAATAATTTGGTTTTAGTTCTTTCTAGCTCCAATTTTGCCATTAAGGAGCTGCATGACCTTTGCCAAATCCCTTCTCTTTTCTGGGCATCAATTTCTCCTTCTATAAAATGGGGGTGATATCTAAACAATGAAGTTCATGTAAGGTCAGAATGAGATCAGATGTAGAAGCACTTTGAAAGGTAAAAAGTTGTTATGTAAGTGTGATAACTGTTGTTGTAAAAAGAACCAGTAGGCCAGATGAGTTGGAGATGGATAATTGGGCAGAAGGTACAGTCAGGGTTGGAGCCAGGAGTTGGAGTTTGGTGGGGAGTGGAAAGAGCATTAGATATGAACCTGAAGGAATCTGGAATTTAATTCTGGCTCTGTTCTTCCCTAGCTTTGAAGCTTGGGGTAAGTGTCTTCCCTTCTCTGGGCCTCAGTTTCCCCATCCATGAACAAAGTATATTGGATTAGATGATCTTTAACTATACTGCTCATATCCTAGGGAATGAGCCCACTGAAATCAAAAGGCCCGGGGACAAACCCTAGAGGCATAGAAAGCAAAGCCCCCAGTCTTAGATTGGAGTGAAATCAAGCAAGGAGAAAAGCAAAGTCCCCAGGGGGAAAGGACAGATGATACTGGGAGGCAAACCAACAGAGACTCCTGGGCTGGGTCTCTTCAAAAGAAGCTGGGCCTGATGGCTCAATTTCCAGGTTGAAGAACTCTAACTGGTGGAATCTTGGGTGTACAGGATCAAGCTGAGCCCTGATCAAGAAAGAAGGTTGCTGCTGCCGCTGCTGGGGCAGCCATTGCCCTAACAAGGAGAATGCCACTTCTCAGGAAGGGAGGGGCTTTATTGGCTGAAATATTGACAGAGAACCAATGTAGTTGGGACTCAAAGTGCATTCAATTTATAGAACTCAAAATATAGATGAATGAATGAATGAAAAAATTATTAAGTGCTTACTATATCCCTGCCCTCAAAAAGCTCATATTCTAACAGGAGAGACAGCGCATCTGGAAAGTTTCAGTTGCAGGTCAAATGGAAAACTCCCATGGCCCTTAGGGAGTAGTGGCAAAGTATATGGTAATGTTTCATCTTTTGTGCCATTCCCATTGATAAAAATATTATCAGTTTCTGATGTTAAATCAGTTGACAGTGCCAAGGGCTTAGTTGACAAGAGCTTTCTTTTCAGGGTCCTTTGTAGCTGTGGCCATAGCCCCTGCAGGAGCCATTGACTGGCTTCATCTCCTCAGGAGCTGCCTCCTGGGATGATGGCATGATCCCTGAGTTGGAAGCAATGCCAAATGATGTTTCATGGTCAGTGCGGACTTAGCATTAGACCCTTCTCTGGTCTTTGGCTGCCTTCTCTGCTGGCTAATATTTATATTCTCTTCTTCATGGGATCATTGTGCCCAAAGAGTCTCAAAGAACTAAAACAATTACTGTCATTGTGATTTGCTTAGCAGCTACATCCAGTAATATGTCAAGGGCAGGGTTAGCCTAGAGGTGAATATGAGGCAGAGAGAAATCATGGAGTGTCTTCCCTCACTAGAACACCTTTATCCAGGTGAAATAGGGGCCATTGAGAGGATAGTGTCCAGGACAATGTGACTATGTGTGTCTGTGTGTGTCTGTGTGTTGGGTGGGGTAGGGGAGGTCTGGTCAGATCACAGGATAAGTATCATGTTCAGTTCTGGGATGAACATGAAAAGGTGGAGAGTATCCAGAAGACTTTGGGGGCTAAGTGTTTGAGGAGCTGTCTGTGGAAATGGAAGCTGAACTGTTTGTTTTGGACCCAGAAGATAGAACCAGGAGCCCTGGGCAGAAATGGCAAGGAAGTAGATTTAGATGTGATATAAAGAAAACATTTCTTAGCAATTGGGGCTGCTCTGAAGTGGACCAGGCAGGGGTTAGTTGGAGGGCTTTGTGAAGCACTCATGGGTTATGTCATGTTCCAAATGCCTTCAACCCTGGCCCAAAGGAACTCTTGCAGCAGAGAAGATTGCACCAAGGATCACCTGTGCCCTTGGGTGGCAGCATTGGTCATAGTGGGGTTGGTGGTTGGTGAGGGTGAGGACAGAGAAGTGTTGTCAGTCAGTCTGCCCCAGCCTTGCCTGATGGCTGAGGATTTTAGGGACTGACTCAATGGCCATTGCTTTCTTGGAACTAGATGGAGATATTGATGCCTTTTTTTCCGAGTGGGGATTGTAACCACCACAGCATATAGCCTTCTTCCTGCCATTGCCCAAAGCGAGAGTCTTGCTCATGGCTTCGTGGCCTGCATTTGCTCTACCATGGCCATGGGATAGCTCTGATAACAGGGAAAAAACAACAAAACAAAAACCCATCCTAGCTGAGTTGACAAAATGAGCTTGGATCTTTTAAGTTTCTTAATTCATTAAAGTTAATATCAAAATGGATTCTTGTCTCTCCCCGCCAGCCACAAAACAGCTTCCTGAACAGGACTCAGACTTACAGTACTGCTGTTGCCTTGTGACATAACAGCTCCCTCCAATGGCCAGATTCTGAAGGCTGCCTTCCATACTCCCCACATTGGGAAGGCAGCAGAGACACCATCTAGACCCATTCTCACCAGTCAGAGGCTTCCCTCTTCCACACTCCCAAGCGGTCACTTAGTCTCTGTCAAGAACTTCACTGAGGGGAAAGCACTTCCCCAAGGTCTGTTTGGGTGGCTATGAGGAATTAATCTTTATTTCTGGAAGAGGTGCATTGATTATTTGAATGGATCTGTGATCTCATTAGGAGAGAAACTCCTTCCACACCTCCTCTTCCTGGCTGATTCTTAGCCACATGTTTTCCCATAAATCCTTCCTGGAGGATCCAATGCAGTTCCCTAGAGGCCCTAGGATACATTTGCTCTTGGGGGCACAAGGTCCATTCTTCTTACTATATGGCTGATCCCTCCTTTCCTTGTCAAACATATGCTCATTGGAGCCTTTGATAACCACCTTGTGTGCACAGATCCTCATCATTGATAAATACTGCAATTTGGGACAGCTACAACTTTTGTTTTTCTGAAATCATGTTATTTAATAATGATAAAAGCTGGTGCTTATAGTGCTTTAAGGTTTACAAATACTAATGTTATCTCATTTGATTCTGACAACAACCCTGTGAGGTAGGTTTTGTAATTATCCCTGTTTTACAGTTGAGGCTGAAAGAGGTTGAGTGATTTGTCCAATGTCACACAACTTATGAGTGTCTGAGGCAGGATCTGAACTCCGCTTTTCCTGACTCCAAGTCCAGTAGTGTGCCTACTATGCTACCTAAGTGCCTCAGAGCTATATAGCAAGTCCAAATGAGGCAAAAAGAAATTTATGTTCTAAAATTTCAGAGGTGAAAGGGGAATTACGGGTTGTCTAATCTAATTCCCTCATTTTACAGAAGAGGCAAAGGGGGGCCAGAGAAGGGAAGGTGCTTGTCTAAGTCACACAGATACAGTCACAGGCTCCGGCTTTAGAGTCATTGGATTAGGAGCTCCTTGACTCTTCTTTTGCTGAGCCAAGATGAGAAGCTGCCGACTTAACTGCTGTCAAGATTTTCGGAGAACCTAGAGTCAGGAGCATTTCTTTGCATTTCCAATGCTAGCACCTTAGTTAACAGCTTCCTTAACTTTGACCTGTACTACTGCAAGTCTTCTGATTTGCCATCGGTCTCTTTTCCCCTTCTAATCCATCCTTTACCTGTAGCCACATTAATCTTCCCGCAGCCCAGTTTTGATCATACTATCCCCTGCCCCCAGCCTCTTTATAAACTCTGTAATGCTCACATGATATGTCCCAGTATCATAAGATGTCTGAGCTGAGCTGGAAGGGACCTTGGACAGCGTCTAGTCTGGCCCCACCACTCTTGAGCCTCTTAGAATACCTCACTTCCTCCGGAGCCCTGCCCAAGTGCCTTCTCCTCCAAGAAGCCTTCTCTGATTTCCTCTGCTCTTCTCTCCCAGATAGTAACCACTCTCTTTCTCTTTAAATTCCTTTGTAGGGGCGGCTAGGTGGCACAGTAAATAGAGCACTGACCCTGGAGTCAGGAGGACCTGAGTTCAAATCCGGCCTCAGACACTTAACACACACACACATACAGTCACAGACACACACACACACACACACACACACACACACACACAAAACCAGCTGTGTGACCTTGGGCAAGTCACTTAACCCCAATTGCCCTCCAAAAAAAATTCCTTTCTACCAGTTTTGTACATGGTTTCCACCTAGCTTCCGTGTATATCTTGTATCCCCCTAGAAAAATGGGCGCTCCTTGAGGATAAGGATGTTTTCACTTTTGTCTTTGTATCCCCAGCAGGTAAGAAGGAACTGAGACCCAGAGTGTAAAGGAACTGTTTGATGTTGACATAGTGTGTTATTTCTTACTGTATAAAAATCAGCGAGGGCCCAGAATTCTGCTGCTAGAGTAAATAGTAAATTCAGCTGGTTTTCTAAGCCAAACCCAATGGTTAAGGTCTGTTGGTGGGTGACAGGTGTGTGTATGTAGCAGTGCCTGCTTATTTATTAATCTGAGAACATCCTTGGAAGGAACTTTTTTTAACAACTTTGAGGAGATTTTCATCTTAGTATCACCTTTGGACAGCAGCTTCCATAGGTACTGGTAAAGAAAACTGCTTAGGATGAGACTTTAGCCAAGTGTCAAATTCTACTAAGCATGTGTTGGTTCATAAGAGTATCTGTCTGCTCGTCTTGAGGCAAGCAAAGCTATCTGGCCCCCACTCCTCCCCAATGGGCATTTTGGAGGGCTGAGAGAGTGCTCCATGTGACTCAGTTTTTGAAGGGGTAAGTTCTGCATTCTGACTTCATGGGACTTTGAAATGCTTGAGTTGCAAGGTACCTCAGAGGCAGTCTTGTCCAGCTCTCCATTTTATGGAAGGGAAAATAAGATCCCCAGAAATGAAGTGACATACTTCGATGCCCACAGGGAGAAAGTAAAAGAGCTGGGATTCTAAACCAGGTCTTTGGATGCCAAGTTCAGGGCTCTTTACATGATGCCACTATTGATCTGGGTTGTGCTGGGTCTAAAAGGAAGCATCCAACTGAACATTCGTTTTCTCACCCAGCCCTCTTCCCCTCAAGTTTTGGTGCCAGAGAAGAGAGGAGATGTGACTCTGCCTGCTGGCTCCTTCTAGTATTCAGGTAAGAGGAAAACCCAAAGCTGCTTAGATGCTAAATTGTACATATCCTTGTCTGCTAAGGCAATGGATCTTTGCAGCTTCTCTTTGCTGTTCTGTATAGCAGATGGAATATTAGCATAATATTAGGGCTTCCGGGACTTCATTTCTTCAACTAAAGGAGGAATTATTGAAGGAGATTTTTTAAAAAAATTGATTTACATGTGGAAGCAACAATGTTTGACATTTGAAACTTATCTAAAGGCCAAGGTTTCATAGTCACTGAAATGTGGCACTGTGCACAGGCAGTAAGGAGTTCCTTTTCCATTTACTTCTCTTTAGCATCCCTTGCAGTGGGAGGAAGGGAACCTCCCCCCCCCCCCAACGTGCATGCCCACACACACACACACACACACACACACACACACACACGCACACGCACACGCACACACACACAGAAGTGTGCTGTATTGTTGGTGTTCTGCTTGGCTGGTGGGCCTGCCCTTGGGGGAGGATGGCCACAGTGCACACTTTGGCAGAATATCTGAAAGCCTCTGGTGTAAGCGTCTCATCCTTGTTGGCCATTTTGGAGATTTATTACTGAGTAACATTTTGGCCTTTCTTCCCACTGTGCCAAGTCTCACAGTTATTTAAATATTGTAAGAGCTATAGGAAGTCTAGTGAGCCAAGGCAGATTATTAAAAGAACATTTATCGAGGTTTTAGAATGGACCTTTCTCACTAAATCCTCGTTGGCTGGGCTGGGAGTTTGTTTTGACTTGCCCACTGTTTACTCCGGACACTGGCTCCATTGATGACTATTGGCAGGAATAAGGCGTTTGAGAATATGTGCAGATAGCCACAGAGCTGGAACAGCTTTGGAGGGCAGTGTTTTCCTTCCTTCTGTCTTGTTAGATCAGCCTATGCCAACCCCCAGCACCTTTCCTTTTCTCTCTTCTTTTGCCCCATTATTGTACCTATCACCTGAAAGCTTTGTCTGAGGTCCAGGTGCCTGTGAAGGCAGAGGATTGTGCTACTTCTGCCCACTCCTTGGAATCATGGGAAATAAGAAGGCTTTCTTGGTAGCCAATATATTTTCTTTCTTAACCCAGAATAACTATTTTAAGTCTCTTTAATTACTTAATTAAAACCATTTAATTACTTAATTGAGTCTCTTTAATGATTCTTCAGGAGCCACCTAATGGGCTTAGGGGCTTTCCTCAGCGTCTTTTGTCATTCTTGGGCCACAGCACTTCGTTCAAGCTATCAGCTGTGTCCTGCAAGGGTTACCAGGCTGGCCCACCTTCTTTTCCCATACCTCCTCTCCTAGATGGGATCTTTTATGCCACTGCTTGTATATGAGCAATCAGAGATAATCTGTTGCAGCCTCCTTATGCTTATATTACACAGATCTCTGTTGTCTTTTGGATAAATTTGGAGGTAGGATTGCGTAGTGGGTAGAGAACTAGACTGGGTATCAGGAAGACCTAGATTAAAATTCTAGCTGTGTGTGATCATGGACAGATCATTAACCTTGGTCCCCCTCAGTTTCCTCATCTTTAACATGGGCATAAGACCTATATTTCCTGCTGTTGATGACATTATTATTGATTCTCTGGGTCACAACTAGACAGCCTTACTGGCAGCGTGCTTGTGTGAAAAGAAGGGCATTTGTGATGGAGAAGTATAGTGTCATTTAGTCAATAAGCATTTTATTAAGCACCTACTGTGTGCCAAGAACTGAGTTAGGTATACAGAGAAAGAAGCCAGATACTCCCTGACCTCACTGCTAAGGAGACTAGAGTAAATCTTGATCATGTGGCTGCCCAGGGAGGAGAGGCAGCTAACACCTTCCTGTAGTAAGTGGCCCCAAGAAGGGAGCGAGGAGTCGAGGAGACATGGGAGAAGGAAAAGAGGGAGATGGAATGATTTGTAAGGGGAGAAGCAAAGCAGCCAGTTGGGCTGGAGACTAGAACGTATCATTAAAAGCAATCCAGCCCACTCTCTTCCTCCTATTCATTTTGAGGTTAAGTTCAGTGAACTACTCAAAGGGAATTTTTCATCTGGCTATCTGATAATAATTAGAATAATACCTTCCCCTCAACTGACCATAGACTCCAGAAGAAAATGTTGGGATCAGATTATGCTGAGCCTTTAGCTGCTGTAAGGGACCCTCAGAGTTGACCCTCATCCCATTTGTTTCCTCTTTTCTAGTCTAAGAAACTCTTAATTCCCTTCAACAGCTGGGTGTTTCCAGAGGCAGCTAGGTGACACAGTGGAGAGAGTGCTGGGTGTGGAGTTAGGAAGACCTGAGTTCAGATGTGGACTCACTAGTTGTATGACAGTGGGCTAGTCATTTAACCTGTCTGCCTCAGTTTCCTCAACTTTAAAATGGGGATCATAATAACATCTATCTCCCAGGATGCTGTGAGGATCAAATGAGATGATATTTGTAAAGTGCTTGGCACATAGTAGCTGCTTAATAAATGCTAGTTTCCTTGGTTTTTCTTCTCCCAGACAGCATTCACATTTAGTGAGAATACTTGACTCAAAGGCAAGGCTGAAGCAAACATTTAAGGGCCTGCCAGGTGCCATTTATTTAGTACTGTGAAACATTGCAAAGCCCTTTATACACATGATCTCATTTCAGCCTGGAATCCCAAGACTGCAACTACTCTTTTCCTACTTTTAAATGTGGGAAAACTGAGACCCAGAAATGTTAGAGGAGGCTGACTGGTTTTCCTCTTACCTCACACCTAGTAAGTGTAAGGAGGCAGAAAGTGAATGGGGTCTTTCAGACTCAAAGTCCTATACTCTTAAGTATTTTGTCATACCACCCCCTCCCAACCAACAAAGTTAAGATGGGCCCCTACCCTCAAAGAGCTGTAATCTAGTAGGGGGAACAGGAGACCCCAACATGTATCATAGTTAAGTAGACAATGGCATAAGCATAAATATAATTCTAAAGCAGAGGGAGATATTTATCTGCTGGAGTGGAGTGGGGAATCAAGAGTTGTGGAGTTTAATTGGTGTAGGGAGGATGGAGAGAGATTGTGGCAAGCCCTAAATGGCAGTACTTGGTAAACACTGGGGGGTGCCAAAGATATTTTTTAGCAGAATGACCAGAGCTATGTATGCACGAAATTATTCTGGCTGTAGGATGAAGAACAAATCTGAAGTAAAGGAGGGAAGAGTCCATCCTGGTGGGTGGTGATCAGGCTTTGCCCTAGGGTGGTGGCAGTCAGTGTAAAGAGGAAGGGGGAAGATGGCAGTGATACTATGCATGTGGAGGTGAGAAGTCATGGCAACAGAGTGGATGAATTTGGGATTCACAGATAGAAGTAGTGAATTTATGGGAGATTGCATGGGAAAGAGAACAAGCTTTGTTTTGGACATGTTTGCTTTGAGGTGCCAGGGGGATTTACTCGGAGGGTTCAGAGCTAAGGAGAAAGGTAGATAGAAAAGTCATCTCCAGAATTCCTCTACCTTCCCTCTGGGCTGCAGACAAATTTGCCTTATTGCTGATTGATTGATTTGGAAGGCATCTGCATAGGGATGGTATTGCAAGCATTGGGAGTGAATAATTGCCAAGGGAGAGGCCAAGAAAAGGAGTGGTTAAAGATCTAGGAGGAGGAAGCCCAGGTCTATGTAGCACCTTTGAGGCAAAGGGAGGAGAAAATATGCAGAAGGGGCAGCCAGCAGTGTTGAAAGTTGCAGAAATGTCAAAGATGCAAGGCCTGAAAAAGGCAGCTGGGATTGTAGCTTAGGAGGTGATGAGGAGTTAGATGTGACTGAAAAATGACTGAACAGAAAGGTGACCTTCAGAGAGAATAGTTGCTCTGGGGGAGGAGCAGTTGGGAGTTGGGAAAGAAACCCAACCCCTTGGCTGTGAAGGAGAGATATCAGGTGGAGACCTTGAACAGTGGAAAAGAGGTCGATGGCATAATGGCCACAGAGAAGAGCGGAAGGGTGCATCCTGACCTGGGAGGGCAGATGGGGAAATTAGCACTTGCAAAGAGTCAACCATAATGGTTTTTTTTTCCTTTTTTTCTTATTGATATTACTGAGTTTTAGAGCAGACTAGAGATCATCATGAGTCTTATTATTTTATAGATACTAGTAGAATAGAATTCATTATCTAAGCCTCTGGTGGACACTATGTTTTAGAGAAAATAGTTGAAGAAAGTGGCTTTGAAGTGTCATAATGCACTACTTGATGAGGTGCTCCTAAACATTAGGGTATCCTTGTTGTCAGTTTCCCCATCTGTAAAGTGAGGGTGTTGGAGTAGGCTGTCCCTGAGGTCCTTCCCAATGCCAAGATTCTGTGAACCTCTAGCTCTATTTCTGAAAACAGTCTAAGGCTTGCCACGTGATAAGGGTTAGCTGACATTGTCTGCCTCCCAGGCCAGGGTTACCCTAGTTTTTTAGGAAGGACTCATGGATTACCCAAACTGCACTGCGGCATTCCGAAGTCATCATCTTTGGCTATTTTCCATAGACATGACACCTCGGAGATGTAGATAATATGCATTTGAGCAGATGTCTCCATGGTACCACACAAGGTTATTGAAAGCCATAAAGACAAAATCCCTCCTCTGTGCTGAGATGTGGAACAGCAGAGTGGAGTGGATAGAGGGCCAGCCTTGGAGTCGGGAAGCCTGGCTTCAAATCCTGCCTCTCACATATCCTGATAGTATGTGACCCTGGGCCTCCCCAACCCCAGCAGTGACTTTCTCAGACCATGTACCGTGAAAAGCGAAAAGAGAACTGGTTCTAGAGTTAGAAGAAGTGGCTTCAAATCTTGTTTCTTCCCTTAGTACTCTTGTGACCTTAGAAAAGGCACTTGACCTAAAGGACCTCAGTTTCCCCATTTGTAAAATGAGAGATGTGGTCTAGAGCAGGGCTTCTTAAACTTTTTTCACTTGTGACCCCTTCAGCACTTCTTAAATTGTGGGTCATGACCCCATATGGATACTCATAGGTCTTTTCTAGCTTAAGAACTAGGATCCTATGAAGTTATAGACGAATTGGCAATCTTTATCAGTAGAGGAAGCTTCCATACTGGGAGTGTCCCATATCAGGGAAATCACAGAGATGGGAAAATTAAGAGGCCCTTCTGAACAATAGACAATGTGTGAGGCAGAGCACCGGCATGCCATTTTTGTTTTTCACTTTGAAGAAATTCTCCCTTTTGGCCCCCTTTTCTTGGGGACTTGTGTAGATGTGCACATCCAGTGGCCGTGATAAAGAGCAGCTCCTGGGAAACATATGGTGGCAGCAGAAATAATTGGGCTATCGTGAGCCCCACTGCCGGACCTCGCCGATCACTGACAATTTACATATCTTAGGCAAACCTTTGTTGATTTCTGTCATTTCTGCACTATTATGTGCCTTTCTGGATAATTACCAGTTAATGTGAAAAAGCAGATGGAAAAAACCTTGAAATTTCTGATAGAGAATCCTCAGACCTCGCCTCTTATCTGTGCAGAGCAGCTTCCTGATTTCAAAGGAAGTTTCAAAACCTTTGTTAAAAAATGTCCCTGATTCCCAGTTTGAATGGGCCAAATGACATTCAGCTGAAATTATTCCGCTTTTTCCACAATTAAATTCCATTATCGGGAGCCGTCCAAGTAGAAGGAAAGGCCCCTTAACTAATGTGTCCGTTGTGTGCCTTCTTGCTCCTGTGTTGTGGGCTCTATAAAGCTGTGTGATTTGGAGGGGGGAGATAAACAATGGCTATAATTTTGTGACAGTGAGCGAGCAGGTGTAGACCTTCATTAGGGGTGCTTCCATCTTCTCCATCACCATCCCCTGCTCCACTCCCGAAACCACCCCTTAGAGACCAGCTGCTCATTTCATTGAGGCTTGGAGGTAATGTTCTAACCGGCAGCCAAGTGAGGGGAGAGGGCCACAGAATGTTGTTCTGTTTGCCACACCCCCTTGGAAGTATGGCAGAAGGAGCTGATTTATGAGGAAGGAGGCATGGAAGAAAACATGAGCTCAGGGGTTGTGATGAGATTCACCTTTTGGCATTGCCCTTGGTGAACTCTCCTTTTCATGGTCTGTGACTCATAGACAGTGACTGTTTTTAGCTCTGCCATTTGCTAATGGATGGAAACTGAAGAGCACAGCAGACATATTAACTATAAAGCTGTCCTCTCTGCTGCAGAAGCCTTGGGACTCTTTAGGAGGGCAGTTCAATGCAGAAATATTCTGGGGGCCAAGCCTAAGTCTTTGCTAGACATATCTATGGCTTTGCACCTGGCTAGGGACTCATGGAACAAGACCTTTTGTTTCAGTCTCATTTATGTGGCCTGTGTTGGTCTTGTCTCTATCCTCCTAGGAGAACATATTGGTTACTACTTCAAGTTGAAATTGTTACTCTCATAAAAATGTTCCTGAAAATGAAATTAATTACCACAAATCCCGGTGAACTCCCAAGGTTTTACTCCACACCCATCAAGTTGGCAAAACTGACAAAAGACAAAAATGCTATGTTGGAAGGGGTGTGGGAAGGTGGGTCCACAGCTGCCCTGTGGATGAAACTGTGAAGTGGTCTCATTATTCTAGAAAACAGTTTGGAACTAGACTAGAAAAATCACTGAAGTGTATATGCCCAAACCTGGCAATTTCACAACTAGGCATATTCCAGAAGGAGGCAAAAACTGAGGAAATAGTTCCATATATGAAATATATGCACTGTGTGGTTGTGGGGGCATGGCTAAACAACGTGGGGTATAGGAAGGTGGGCAGAGCTGTAGGAACTGATTAGTAGAGGGCAGAATGAGCAGAATCAGGAGAGCAGTCTTATAGTATAGATGGTTTATAATCCTCTTCTGTCATCTAGTTATGACACTGTCCAAGTTGTACAGAACAAATCCTTTTATTGAGGGAATTTGTTCTATGAAGTTTGGCGTCAAGTCAAAAGACCACACTTGAGAACCTAGACAGTCCTATAAGATTTTATGGGGAGGGAACTTGACAGCAAGGGGAGCTAACAGCAAGATATTTATAAAATCAAGAAAATATTTATTTGAAATTCTGGCTGAAAATAGCATTTGAAAAGCATGTTGATAAGCTAAGAAAACAATACCATTATATTTAGTAAAAGCTAAGTAAGTATTAATTCAGGAGAGGAAGTAGGTGTAATAGAACTTGGAAGACACAGGTTTGAATTTGCCATTAACTACCTGTGTGTCCCTGGGCAAGCCACTCTCTTTCTCTGGGCTTCAGATTCCTTGTCCTAGTACCAGGGGTGATTATACTGTAAAGTCTTCCTCACATGGTAGTGGTGCCTCCAGGAGGGGGAGGTGAGGGCTGGTGGTCAGGAGAGGGATCTGTAGGCCATAAAGTGCTACATCGAGACTGGAAAGAATCGAGAGGAACTTGTAGAAATCCCAGGAAAAGTTCAGGCCTGCCAGAGCAGGGGCATCCAGAGAGCTACCATCAGGGAGTGGTGGAAGACAGAACTGCTCTGCTGGGTTAATCTAATAAGAAAAAAAGAGTGCATACTTAAGGGTTAGGCAAGTGCTTGAAATAATGGTAGCAGCATCTCAGTTTTTTTCCCAAGAGTGGAACAGGTATGGGCAGCTAGGTGGCACCAGGCCTAGAGTCAGAAAGACTTGAGTTCTAATGTGACCTCAGACACTTACTAGGTGTGTGACCCTGAGCAAGTAATTTAACAGTTTCCTCATCTGTAAAATGAGCTGGAGAAGGAAATGGCAAACCCCAGATGGGGTCAGGAAGAGTCAGACATGAGTGAACACCACTGAACAACAACAGAACTGGCTGGCACAGTCTGGCAGAACAAGCAGTGGATGTAGTAGCAGTACCCCAAGTTCAAATATGATTCTGCCACTCGTGCCCTGTGAGGCAGTGGGTCAAGTTCCTTCCTCTTCTTGGGCTTCAGTTTCCTGTCCTGTAAAATGGACTTAGATGTTCCTGTTCTAAAGCTATAGATGTTCCTTTCAAACTTGTACTTGATCTGATTGGCCATAGTGTTCCCACCCTCAGTCTTGGTTAAAGAGTGGGAGGAAATCAAAGCTACCTGAAAACAACATCTTTCTCAAATGGATGATGGGAAATGACTGTAACCCATCTCATTATTTTGTAGGCATAAATGCTGTTTCAGTCAACTAACTGGGAAGGAAACAAGGATATGTTAAATGCCTACTATGTGCCTACTACCTCAGTGGATCTTCACAAGGAGGTCAATACTATTATTATCTCCATTTTACAGATGAGGAAGCTGAGGCATACAGAAATTTGGTGACTTGCCCAAGGTCACACAGCTAAGGCTGCTTGTTGATTCTTTTTATTCCATCTGGGGACTTTACAGAAATGCCTGCTTGTCTGTGTAGTTCTTGTGGTACTCATGATCATTCACACTATTTCATTCGCAAGTGTAACTTGTGTTCTTTATAAACAATCAGAATGTAAATTTCATCCAGCTTAGAGTTGAATCACACCCTAAGTAGGGAGTTGTTGGAGAGAGATGGCTAGGATGAAGGGGCCTATTGAGCTTTTCCCCTACTCTGAGGGTGTTTTTCCTCCTTTGCTGGTTTTTTTCTGGCTATTGACTATGTAAAAGAGCTCCATTGTACAGAATAATACATAGTATATTAGCATCTTAAAGCTGTCAGGGACTTCAAGCCTCAGTTTCTTCACCTGGAGATATGAGGTAGTTGGATTAAATGGATCTGTAAAGTACCTTTTACCAACATTTTATGTGGTATGTTCCAAAACCAAGATGTCAGACACTCAGCCATCCAGCGACACTCTCAAGTACAGCATAAACCAGATTAAAATTAATTGGGAAATAGTTAACAAAATAAATAAAAATACAATAAAACATAGATAATGTCATTATGTGGTTTTCTAAGTTAATATGCACCTGCGGGGCTTCTTAAGTATGGTTTAATGGCCCCTGTTTCTTCTTTGAATTTTACACCACTATTCTAGAGAGATAAGTGATTTACCTTTTTTGGTCACTTGTCTAAGACCACACAATGACTTAATGGCAGAAGCAAGCCTAAAAGTCAAGACTCAAGCTTGACTCTCGGTCCCATATTCTTTGTACTGTACTGCTTATGTGCCTTTTTATTCTATAAAGGGAAATCTGACACCCAAATCCAAAATGGGGTTTCCTCTTTCTCTGGTTTCTCTAAACTTAGCCCTTGGTGCCCCTTGGTATTTCCTTTCTGCTTCCCTTTTCCCTCTTGGGAATTGTCATCCAGTACCAGGCACCTCAGCTTTGAGCCTTCAGGCACATCTAAAACCCAGCAACTCTTAAGGAAGATTCCTCAAAAGGTTACCTTTTTTCCTTTCAAACCTCATAGCACATTTTTCAGTGAGTGACCCATGAGCTCAATCCTCCAACTCAGTCGGTCAGTCAACAAGTACTTATTAAATGCATTCAATATGCTAGCTCCTGTATGCTAAATTCTGGGAATATAGGTACAAAAATTAAAAAAGGAAACAATCCCTGACCTCTATAGGTCACTAAATTCTCTAGGAGGAGACAGAACCTCTATAACCTCTATAAGATATAGTTTAGGTAAGAGATAGTCTCAGAGGAAAGACACTGGTAACTGGAGTTAACATTTAAACCGAACCTTGAAGAAAGCCATAGACCTAAGAGGTAGAGGTGAGGAGGGGCTGAGCATTCCAGGTTTGGGAAGGTCAGTCTGTGCAAAGGCACAGAAGTGGGAGATGGAAAATTCTATGTCAGGAGCAGCAAGTACAACAAAGTATGTGGAGGGGAGTAATGTGTAAGAATATTGGAAAGCTGGGAAGGCTATAGGTTATGAGGTACTTTTAGTACCAACCAGAGGAGGTCATATTTGATCTTAGAGGTGATAGAAAGCCGTTAGAATTTATTGCCTAGTTGGGGGAGGAGCATGTTGTGACCGGTCAAGCCTATGCTTTGGAAAAAAAACACTTGCAGCTGTGTGGGGTATAAATTGGAGGTGGGGAAGAGGCTTGAGTCAAGGAAACCAGTTAGGAAGCCCATTGTAATAATAGAGGCAAGAGAGAATGAGGGCCTGTATTAGGTAGGTAACTATGTGAAAGGAAAGAAGAGAGAGTGCTGGAGAGACGGGGAGATAGAAAATGGATATTATAAGGATATCAAGATAAGATTAGGCAACTGATTGAATTGGAGCAAGAGGTATCTGGAAAAACATAAGTTGCAAAGCTGGGTGACTGGAAGGATCATTATGCCTCTGACCGTGACAGGGAAAACTGGAAGAGGGTGGATTTTGGGGAAAGAGAATGATTTCTGATTTGGACATGTTGAGTTTGAGCTGCCTACATCCATTTCAAGATATCTAGGAGGCATTCAATGATGTGGGACTAGATCTTAGGCAAGAAATTTGCTTATGTCTCCCTGATCAGAGATGGGTTATACCACTGTGGTCTATAGAAGAACATTTTCAGAAGGGCCCACACGCTGTGAACTACTTTATGGGTTGTTTCTCTTTGCTTTTGGAGGGACTAAGAACAGTGAATGCCTCACACCTCGGCCTTCCATTGCCACGTTCATTTCAGGCAAATCATTCCGGAAAGATATAGTTGAACTAGCTCAATGATCACAGGATATAGATCCCTCCTGTTGAGTGCAAACTAATAAAATGCCTTGCAGGTGTCTTAATTTCCATGCAACATTTAGACCAGCCAATTTATTTTTTTAAATACATTTTTACTGATTTTTTTACATCACCAGATTTTCCCCTAGTATTTCTTTCCTTCTTCCTTCTAAAATGTCATTCCTTATTAACAAAGAAACTTTAGAAGAGGGTGGAAGAAGAGTAGAGGAGATGGAAGATGAAGAGAAGGTGGAGGAGGAGGAAGAAGAGGGAAAAGGAGGAGGAGGGAGGAAGAGGAGGGGGGAGCAGCAGCAGCCATGGCAATCTGGCAAAACTGATGAAAATATAAAACAATCAGACATTACATATGAAGATCCCCTCCCACTTTCACAAGGACATCTTATCTCTCTTCTTTGGGGCTAAACTGGTTCTCTGTAATTTTGCAACATTCATTTTTTATAGTTTTGTGAAGGTTGTTCTTTCCATCCACATTGTTGCATTCTGTTCTGCTGACTCTGCTCACTTTGTATCAGTTCATGTAAATCTTTCCATATTTCTTCGTATTCACCATGCCCATTGTCTCTTACAATATATGAATATTACATTGTATCGATGTGTCACATCCTGTTTGGCTGTTGCTAGTTCCAGGGTCATCTACTTTGCTTCTACTAGAAGTACTACTATAATATTTTGAGGTCCATGGGGCTTTTGTTTTTATCAGTGGCCTCCTTGGGGGAGTATATTCCTAGTAGCAGAATCTCTGACTCAGTGTATAGACATTTCAGTCCCTTTTTTGCATGATTCCAAATTATTTTCTAAACTAGTTATACAAATTCACAGCTCCATTGGTAATTACACACTAGTGGGCTTGTCTTTCTCTAACTTCTCCAACATTGTCTTCAATTTTGTCACCTTTGCAGATGAGGTGAATGGGAATTGAAATCTCAGGAAAGCCAACCAATTCTAATAACTATTATGAACAAGTAGAGTATCTGCTCAAAGAGTAGCTTGTAGCTAGGTCGCTCAGTGGGTGGATATCAGGCAATCTAGGAAAGGTCCCTTCCACTTCTAGATGGTTGAGCCAGGGGAGAATGCATTGCTTCCTCCCTGCTATCCTCTTTTAAATGCCATCTGCCCTGTTGGGGACATTAAATTAGCTTTTGTTTAGGTATAAAGGTGCTTTGGTCTCAGAGAATTAGTCATTTGATGCATCACTGTGTGAATCCAGTCCTGAATTCGATGATCCTGAGCTTTGGTACTATAAGGGATTATAAGATCTGGAGCTGGGAGGGACCTCAGACATCTCCCTACTTCTCATTTGACTGATGAGAAGCCTGAACCACAGAGAAGAGGTGCTACTTGTCTGTCTTCACACAGTCAGTGTGAGAACCAGGATCTAAATCCAGTTTTGCTGGCTTCAAAGCCTGTGCTCTCTCCATTACTTCACCCTGCATATTGTGCTTATTTTCAGTTTCTTGTCCACCACTTATATTTACTGACTAATTCCACAAACCCTATAGGACTTGCAGAAACATATAAATACCCATTTCAATTTATTTCCTTTTGTTTTTGTTCACATTTTTAAATTTTTAAATTTTTTTGCTTTTGGGCAATTGGGGTTAAGTGACTTGCCCAAGGTCACATGGCTAGTTTTTGTGTTAAGCGTCTGAGGCCACATTTGAACTCAGGTCCTCCAGATTCCAGGGCCGGTACTCTACTCACTGTGCCGCCTAGCCACCCCTTTTGTTCACATTTTAAAAAATAACGTGTTTTCCCCTTTTGGCCATCACTTCACCTTTCTTATACTCTATATACTTTCATATAGTCTATTTCTACTCCATCTCTTTCAGTGTCTCTAAAAGACATTCTGACTAGGGCCAGTGGAAATACAAACCATAATCGTACTTATTACCATTTCTCATATGCACCCTCTACTCTCCTCTGAGCACCACCATGGTGGGAGCTTTCATCTTGTCACACCAGGACTATTGTCATAGCCTGCTGGTTGCTCTTCCCACCTCAAGTCTCTCTTGACCTCTGATTTCCAACTCTATCCCACCATCTCACAGCAGAAAGAGGTCTTGGAGATCATCTCATTTTACCCATACCAGACCAAGAACCCCTTCTATGACATTATTGATAAATGGTCATTGAAACCAAGTTTTTTCTGACATCAAGCCTAAATCTTTTTGTGTGTGTGTGTGACTTCTACTCCTTGTTTCTAATTCTGCCCTATGAGGCTGTGCAGAAAAAGTCTAATCTCTCTTCCACATGACACCTCTTCAGATATTTGAAGAAAGCTGTGATATATCTCTTCTGCCCCCCACCAGGCCTTCTCTAGACTCAGCACCCCAAGTTCTTTCAACCAAAGCTTATATGTAATGAATTTGGACTCTTAATATCCTTGTTCTTATCTGGGTCTTTTCTAGGTTATCAGTTTCCTTTCTAAGATGTAATACCAAGAAATGAACTTCAGATTTGATCTGGTCAGGACAGGGTTTGGCAGGAAAATTTTCCCTGCAGTCTTAGTATGCCTTCCTGAATACCATCTAACATTATGTTAGCTCGGGGAGCTGCCCTAGCATATTATTGACTCATATTGAAATCCACCAAAATCCCTAAATGCACCTTCTGTTTAACTAGACTTCCCCCTCTTGCACTATCTGTATTGATTATTTTTATCCAAGGTATATAATACTTTGCATTTATACCTGCTATTTCAAGGTCTTTGAATAGATTTTTATCTTACCATTTTGTCATCTATAGGTTTGATAATTAGAGTAGATTTTTCTTTATCCAAGTCACTTATAAAAGTATTCCAGCTCAAATCCTTGAGATTCTTCACTAGTGACCTTTAAATCAGCTAAGAACTGTTCCTGACTTCTCTTTGGGTCTGGCCATTCAACCAATTCTGCATCCATCTCATTAATTGGACTGTCAGCCAGTCTATATCTCTCCATTATGAAAAAAATAGCATGAGCAACTTTGCCAAATGCTTTGGTGAAATCTAAATAAACGCTACCTATAACATTCTCCCTGATAGTCTTATCCAGAAGTGTCAAACACACTGCCCAAAGTCTACAACACTAGCAGTGCAAAATGGCACAGGGAAATATTTAACAAAATAAATAAAATGCAGTGAAACACAGAGAACATTACATTTTGTCTGAAGCCCACAGGGATCCTTACATAGGAATCATTGGCCCTCCATTTTTTGACATTACTGGCCTAGTCTAGTAACTGGTATTTGACCCTCTCTCTTCTTAATTAAACCTTGCTGATGTATATGGTCACTACTTACTTTTCTCAGTGCCCACTAATTATACCTTTTGATGGCATATTAGAAAGTTTTGACAGGAGTCAGTCAAACTCACTTCCCTGTGGTTTTGCCACCAATGCCCCAGCTGACAAAACCAAAGGCTCGATGTTACTGCTTTGTCCATTAACAGAACTGATAATTCCTTTCCCCTCCAATATTACTGTGCCATTAGGGTTGCTCTCTGGAGGGATGCACATATCAATACTCGCTAAGTTGGAATTCTTTCCTCAGCTGATGTTTCAAGAAGTTCTGAAAAGGCCACCATGTTTGGGGGCAGATGATCGGGGCTCAGCCTCCAGGTGTGTGATCCTGGGCCACTCCCTTTACTCTTCTGAGCTATAGCATCCTCTGCAAATCAAGAATGCTGATCTCTCCCACCAGGTACCTTAGGTGAGGACCACATTTTGGAGACTTTAAAGTGCTATGTGTGTCATAGAAGAAAAGGAGTTAAAGTTGGGAAGACACGAATTCAAATCCTGCCTTTGACACACACTGGTGAGGTAATCTCAGGTAAGGGGCTTTAGGCCCAAAGTGTCAAACACACAGACTAACTCCCAAGTGGAACTTGAACCAGATTAAAAAGAAACCGGGAGATAATTAACAAAATAAATAAAAATACAATAAAATATAGATAGCACGAAATTTTTAAATGAAGTCAAAATGTGGCCCTCATGGATCCTTGTGGTTCATTGGTCTCTGTTTCTATTCGAGTTTGACACCACTAATCTAGACAACTCTCTAATATAATAACTTATCGAGCAGGTACTAATCTTTATCTGTGGATGGAGTTTTGCTTCTTTTTAAATAGTTAATTTTTTTCCAATTACGTGTAAGAAATTCTAGCGTTTGTTTTTTTTTTATTTGAGTTGTAAATTCTCTCCTTCCCTTCTCCCCTCCTCCCTTCTTGAGAAGGCAAGCAATGTGACATAGGTTATACACATGCAGTCATGCAAAACATATTTCCATATTTATATTGTAAAAGAAAACACAGATAAAAACAATCCAAGAAAAATAAAGTAAAAAAAATATATTTCTATCTGCATTCAGACACCATCAGTTCTTTCTCTGTGGGCTGATAGAATTTTTTATCATGGGTCTTTTGTAGTTGTCTTAGATCATTGTAATGCTGAGAATTGCTGCTTCCTTCGTAGTAGATCATCATACAATATTGCTGTTACTGTGTACAATGTTCTGGTTCTGCTCACTTCACTTTGCATTAGTTTATGTCTTTTCAAGTTTTTCTGAAATCTGCCTGTTCATCATTTCTTGTGGAACAGTAGTATTCCAGTATAATCATATATCACAACTTGTTCAATTATTTGCCAATTGATAGGCATCCCCTCAATTTCCAATTCTTTGCTACAACAAAAGAGCTGTTATCAATATTTTTGTGCATATAGGTCCTTTTCCTTTCTTATCTCTTTGGGATTTTGCATTGACAATTTACTTATACAAATGAAACTATGGTTCTAGACTTTCTTTTCCCCTACCCCCCCATCATGGGATGGTTATGAGCTCAAATGAGATATTAAGTACTATATAAATGTCAGTTATTGTGATAGACTGTAAGCTCTTTGAGGGGAGGTACTATTTTATTTTTGTCTTTGTATCCCTAATACTTATCTCAGTGCCAGGTAAATAGTAGGTGCTTAATAAATGCTTATAGATTAATTTATTATTGCTACAGTTGTCAGCACCATAACTAGGGTAAGGCAAGTGGGGCTTTTACCTAAGGTGTTGTTAACATTTGGGAAGGTATCTTTCCTTTCCATGGCATTCCATGGCCTGCTATCCCCAGGCTAGGTAGTAATTCCTAAGCACCTCTTGTGCTGTCCCACCTTTGAGGAAGTGGAGTAGGATTTGTATGCTGATATGGGTGCTAAAATGAACTTTCCAAAGCTCAAACAAAGCAGTAGAAATAGCTTAGAAAAACCCTATGAGCATGTTCTCTGGATTACCAGTTTTATCTCATGGATCGAAGGCTCCCTAACATCGTTCTAAAAGGTTGCTTTTGATATAGGAAGTATACAGGCTTGGGTAGGGTAGGAGAGGATGTTTTGAAATTTCTAAAATGGTAGAGACTGAGGACTTGGAAGAGAATGAAAAAGAGGACTCTAGCAAACAGCCATACTCATCCAAGCTTGCCAACAGAGGGAAGTCCCATTCCAGGGGGCTTGGTGAGGGTAGGAGAGCCTAGAAGAGAAAACCAGGTAGTAAAACAACACCTCTGTTCCTGTGGAAAAGGGCAGAGGAAGGATGGATCTTTGCCCCAGGATACCTGATTTTCGGCAGAAGATGTAGTTTCCAGGTATAGCCACAAGGTGGTAGTAATGATGCTGCACTTTGCATTCCCCAGTGTGTCCCCAGGAGAAAACTGCATCTGCCTGGGATATGGGAGGTCCCCTTAGATTCCAGAAGGCTCTCAATGAATCTGTGGGGGGGGGGGGGCTGGCAAGCCTACATTCACCCCTGCATAGTTCTCAGCAACACCCCCCACCTACCCCGGGTAATTTGGAGTACTCCCTTTAGCACTTAATTGCATTCTGTTTTAGGCTGTTGTCTAATCGCTCCATGTGAGTAAGTCTGCCTTCCCCCACAGGGCTGGGGCAGAGTAAATGCTCATTCTGGGCTTGGTGAATGGAATTCCACGGAGACAGTTTGAAAACTGTGTCCCTTCTTCCTCTTTGAATCCTGTAGGCGTTCCAGAAATGTAACCCATTTTCTCATCCCCTTTTCCTTCCCAGAGATGGCTGGCAAACACTAGTGCCCTATGTTAAAAATATGAAGCTACAGTTTTACATGGGGGGATGATGTTGATTAGGAAAGCCAAATTAAAGAGAACAGCATATATTGCTGCTCACAATGAGGGCTGATTACCCAGGCACATTTATATGGAGAGGCGGACACGTCATTAACTAGCAAGCTTTCGATAGAGGGCCCTTCTTAGTATTGTCTTGGAAATTGGGACTAATTGTACTGAAATATGGATAATGATTATTATTTAGCATAATGATATGCCAATTGGAATATTTAATCTTGAATAAAACTTAATGTGGAATAACTTCTTGCAAGTTATAGTGTGCAAAGATTTCTTTGCATTTAGCCAGACAGGCAAGTTGGTCAAGGTTTTCATGGGGAGGTCAACCCCACTGGTTTTGGTGGATGAAGTCAAGTCCTGGGTAGATAGCAATCAGGGATTTAGGACCCCTCCAGTTTGGCACTTGCACTTAAAAGCATGAAATAGCAGAAATGGAAGGGATTTTGGATTTTTACTTATTCCAATCCCTTCACTTTGCACAGAGGTGAAGTGACCTTCCTATGGGAAGGCATCTAGCTACCAAGTAACTTGCTAGAAATGAGAGCTGTCCAAGGTGGCCAGGGCAGGAGGTGGTTCTTCCTCCTTGAAGGAGCCTCAAACAGTGACGGGATGACCATTTTGTCAGCTATGTTTTAGTGAGGGTTCCTTTTGGGTAAGAGTTGGGCTAGATGACTGCTTAAGTCCCTTCCAATTTAAAATTTTGTGATTCTGTATCCAACCCCTCACTATTTTTTAAGGGATCAGTGAGATGCAAAAGTGAAATGACTTTCCCAAGGTCACACAGCGAGTCAGTGGCAAAGCTGAGACAAAAACTCTGGTCTCCTAGGTATATAGAGATGGGATAGGTGCTTTATTCTCTGACCACAGATGATATTTTAAAATGCGTGCCTTATAATTTTTAGTTTTAAGTAGTTGTAAAGAACTTTCAGAATTGTTGTCACTTGGGACTTCTTTCTAAGGATACAAAATTGGCTTGCAACATTACAGATCTGACCCATACTAAGGCTTCTCAGGGGAAGGTATTTGTGTATGGGTGAATGGGCTTAAGGAACTGCCATCAACTCTCCTACGGGGGGTGTGTGTGTGTGTGTGTGTGTGTGTGTGTGTGTGTGTGTGTGTGTGTGTGTAGGTGGGGAGGTGGAATGAAAAATTTCAAGCACAGTTCTAATACTCTGACTTGCATTTAGGTAATGAAGAGTGTCCTGGCCAATAGAAGGCAGGCCGGGGACATTAGCCACAGTCCTTGAGGTCAGCTTTACCCAAACTATAAATCTCCCAGGGGCTGACACAATTCTGACTGATGCCCCAGGAGAGCCAGCTTTGCCTCGGGTGTTCTAGATTCCACTGGCAGCTGGACAGTCAACAAAGATGATCTATTTAAGGATACAATAAATCTTGAGCCATGATTTATTTCCTACTTACTGGACAGCCTCTTTGTTTATGGACCTCTAATATACACTTCAGTCAGTGAAGAAAAGATGCCTCTATACCTCCATACAACATCTTCCTGCTTCTGCTCACTTCACTTGGCATTTCAGCTAAAAACACCCATCTGTCAAGAAAACACAGGCATGAGGTTATCCAAAGTACTTCATGGCAGAAGATGGATTTGTGAAGGGGGGCCTTAGGAAGTGTTAGTCACCTTGGCATGGGAGAAAGGGAGCTCATCACAAGAGCAGTGCCACATTTATGGAACACCCAAGGAGATAATGAGGGACAATTGTTCAATTCCCTCAGTTCTCAATTGTTTAAGGTTTTACTTAGGAATACAGGACTCAGAGATGGAAAAGATTCAGCCCAGCCTCCTTATTTTAAAGAAGTGGAAAAGGAAACCCAGAGAGAGGAAGTAACTTGTTTAAGCTTGCACAGAGCCAGGATTTCTGCCTAGGTCTTCTGGCTCCCAAGATCATGCTTGATGCCACCCCTCCCCACAATTCTTTTGTCCTAACACAGTGTGTCATACATTGGTACTCACCTTAGCAAAGCTAGAAATTCTTGAGGACTTTGGCATTCAATTGAAATTTTGTTGTTGGTAAGTGGTTTTTCAGTTGTGTCCAACTCTTCATGACCACTTTTGGGGGTTTTCTTCTCCTGCAGCATTTTAATCTGTAGAACCCTACTTCTTCTCCATGTAGGGTTATAGACTTGGATATCTAAAACTTTAATGGACCTTAGAGGTCAGCTATTATAACCCTCTCACTTTCCAAATGAGAGCCTCCTCTCTAAGGTCCAGGTTGGTTAAGTGATTTCTCCTAGGTGATACAGTAGTAAGTGGCAGAATCTAGATCCCCTGAACCCCTTGAAATCTACTCTACCAAAATCTAGGGTGCATGCCAAACTATGTGTAGCATCTGGAGAATGCCTGGCACATAGTAGGTATTCTTCTCCTCCTCTGTTGCAAATCCTAGGAGGGACTGGTTCCTACCCATCATGGTTCCCATCATGCCTACCCTAACAGTAAATTCTTCCTTGTTAGTGATAGTCAGATCTAGACTAGAACTCCTCCTTCCTTATTGGTTCCTTTAGCTTTTGTAAGGTGAAATGATCATTAAGGCACATCAAAAAGTTATTAGTCAATCTCCTTTTGGCAGAGAGCTCCAGCAGATGTTTGTATATTTGAATTTCTCCATCCCCATTGAGTTTTGCTTCTATGCCTGGATTGTGATCTGCCTCCTAAACACCTCATCTTTTCTATCTTTCTGTCCAGATGATCTCTAGTATACTCCATTGACAAAATCACTTTTATTCCTCTCTCCATTGGTCTTCACTTAAATACTCTCTGCCCCTTCTGATCCCTGATTTTTTCCTATGAGCATCTTCTCAATATACAATGTTATTCTAAGCCCTTCTCTTTATTTTATCTTCTTCTTTTTGCATACAATATGCTCATGCAAAGTATTCTAGTCATGGGTTTCATCTTACCAGGTTCAGTGATACCTGTGTGGTCAAATTTCCTTACTTGTATAAGGAATTCTAGTCTTTGATTATGGTCGAACCTTTGAACATTTGTATATAGATGATTGAGGTCATGGCTTTTATTGCTAGGCCTTTCCCTGGGTTTTATCTCCTGTGAACCTCTGTGTCCCCAATAGCTATCCTTTGCTGGTGTAGCATTTTTCTTCTGGTATGTAACCTAATGAAGAAACATAGGTCATTTCCTCCTCTTCTGTCCCTTTGACTTTGAAGCTCCTTTGGTAGCCAAGACAAATATGTTCTTACCAACCTCTGTTATGTGAATTCCATCTGTGGCCAGTAATCTGACATGCCAGTATTTTAAGCTATGGACCAGAATTCCAAATTCTGCTCTCCAATCCTGTCTTCGTAACCTTCCACCTCTCAAGACCTCTTTTCTCTTCTGCCTCCTTTGCCTTCAATGGGCAGCAGTGAGGGAAAATATCTCCTGTGTCCCTATGGTCTTTGGTTTCTTGCCCAAGACTTGGTAATCTTTTGAAATATGTTATAGGCTCCTTTGGACAGTATCATTTGCATCTCCTTTAGTCTCCAGATGTAGGTAAGTCTTGGCAAGTCTTGAGAGGTAGCAGATATCTGCTGAGCTACTAGCAGTTTGACAACTGCTTCAGTACCCTATAGCAGGAAATCACCACCCACCAGCACTCATCTCTTCTTATACTTACTGGACGATTTCTCACCTGAAAATCCCTCTGCCTCCAAGCATCCAGCTCCTTCCTGTTTATAGGAAGCAATTTCAGATCGTTTGTAGACCCACAAGACCAGTTCCTCTTGGCTTTTTCCTGTTGCCCTTCTACTTGATCTCCTCTTGATGCAAGTCAAGGTTCCCATCTTCCTCCAAACACCCACTTTCTAATTTCTCTCTGCTTCAAGTATTCCAGAGTCAGGAATACCAGCACATGGGGGTGACTGCATAGTTGATATGGCTTTTTCCTGGTAATCTATTTTTATAATGAATGTCACCCTAAATGCAACCCTGAGAACCTTCCGCGATCATCCCTATACCTCTAGACAAGATACAAACCTTTCACTGGGCAGATTGGCAGATATGTGCTGTTATTTACACTTTAGTGTAAGTAAGTTTCAGTCTATGTATCCCTTCTCCCAGGAGATTGGTATTCTAAGTCTGCTGTCTCAACTGTGGAAAGAAATTTCCTTTTCTCTAGGAAAGGAATTTTTGAAGGACATGAGGAAGAAGGATTTTCTTTTTGGAGGGGTGAATTGACTATTAATTTATGGAACTATGAAATCGGTCAGGCATACCTGGTTCTTTGGGTGTTCACCTGTAAAGACCATGTTGGCAGTGGAAAGTGAGGCTGCAATCCCATTTTAATAGGACACAGAGGATGTAGGGGAGAACAGATACAGAAACAAGGGGTACAGAGGCAAATGGTGTGGGCTCGTGGGGCCAAGGATGGGGTAGTAAAGGAAGGCAGGCAGCATGAGGAAGAGGATGGCGAGTGGAGGGGAGAGGTGCAGAAGAATCACTCACATAATCATGGAGTAGAGTTGGGAGCACTTGGCAGTATGGACCTAGATGGAGATGGAAGACTGCTTGGGGCCTGGAGTACGAGGGCTCATTTTTCAAAGGGTTTTGGTGGTGACAGACTCTTATCCATGTTACCTTGGGGTTAGTTCATTGAAGTCTCCACATCATCTCAAAGCTATCAGTAGCAATAGGTGTTCTGTTGGTCTTACTGCGGATGTCTAGAACTTATCTGAGATTTCCATGTCATAGGCCCTGATGGCAAGGCTTAGATGGTATTCCCTGATTTAGCATAGTCTCAGGATATGAATTTTGGTTAATGTGTGATGCAGTTTGCAAATTGTGCTCCTTTGATCTTTGGGACAGTATATATTCTAGGTTCCATTTTGTAATCTCACTTCCTGCTATTGTTTCTTTATATTGGCTACTCAGAAATTTCCCATACTGACTAGAAAGGGGAAGGGTGATCAGAGACCAGAACGAGATACAACTTTGACACAAGGGGGAAGGAAAGACTTTCCCCTTCCCCCCACAGAAATATACAGTACTGGAAACCATTTAATGTGTCCATATGCAAGGCTGACCCTTTCCCAGAACACATCTTTGAGTGGCATAAATTCTCTGGGTAGGTATTATTGTAGTAAATACTTCCACAGATTTTTGAAATGGGAAAGCACTAAAATGCCTATGGAGTCATTCTAAATACTGACTTTTAACACACTCCAAGCTCACAGTTGCTAACATGTTTCATAACCTGCTATCTTAATATTTTGCAAAAGTGACTGACAAGCAGATTGGTATCAAAGAAGTGATCCATGAAGCTGTGAGTACTGAAGTTGATGGAGCATTTACAACTTTCTCCTTCAGTGGCTCGTCATTTACATCCCAACCACTGGAGGGAAACACCCAGAGCCACAGAAAATTGATGGCAGCACAGTTGAAATGTGACATTCCTGAAATGGAAATGTCTCTGTTTATATAGATAGACAAGGAGAAAGATTAATGTGCACTTGTAACCTGGTCTCTTCTGTGACCTCTGATGGGTTGAGGGGGAATAGGGGGCTAAGGTTGCAGAGCAGAAGAATATTCATCCACAGAGGAGAAAGGAAGGGAAGTGTGTTTGCTTTCTTGATGTAGCAGAACTCTTTCAGAAGCTTATATAGCTTTCACTCTGTCCCATGCTGATCTCTCTTCTCTTCTGATGTCTTATAGTGTGTTGTAACTGGCCCCCACATATGACTCTTGCCATTTACAGCCTGTTCACAACTTAGAGTGGATGAAGTTCCAATAGTTACTTTATAAGCCAATTGCTTGGAGCTTAGAAGATGTTTTCTCATATAAGCAATGTTAGGTTCCCAGGCCCAGAGATAGAACTTATGGCAGGTGATGAGGGCTTTTCCCCAGAGTATCCATTATCAGAGTAGTTTGCATCCCCCCTTCTTATTCTCCTGTACCTCATGCTTTTCTCTTAACCTTACATCACGGCCCTCACATCCACAGTGTGTCTGCTTCTACTTCCTTGCCACAACACCTGATACTACTCTTGTTTAGTGCCCCTCTCCTAAGGCCTGCTTTCTGGCTTCCTTATAGAGTACTGTCTTTGTACCTTCCTTTGCCTCTCCTGTAACAATGGCCCTTGTGTCCTAGTATTGATATTTATTCAGAGTGCCAAAATTGCTTGTAATGGCTCTACATAGGTCAGACTGTAATAGCCTTTTTAAGCTGTAATGTACTACTGAGTTACCTATTGCTATGATGGAGCTCTCGCCCAGAGTGTAAATTGAGAACTGATTGATTCTGGAGAAGCTGATGAGCTCCTCTAAATTTGGCTTCTGCTTATAGGTGATGCCATGCTGGTTGCATAGAGCTCTGGAACACTGCAGAGCTTCCTGGAAGGGATCTATAACCACTCAAAAGAGTTGGACATGACCATTCACGTAGGAAAGACCAAGTAGGTAGTGAATGTTTGTTTCCCAGATTGACATGTGATTAAATCAACAATCTATAGAGTATGTGTATCAATCTGTATATCTGGGATTGATAGTAGAAGTAGATTACATGCGGGGCCTAGAACAAAGTGGGAAGGTAAGCATGGACTTGTCTTCAGGGGACTGCAAACCCCCTCAGTAATCCCAAGCTACTCCACCAAACTAAGACCCATATTTTAATACCAACATTCTACCCATGTTATTGAATGGCTTTGAGACATGGGACACAGTATTTGAAAAAAAGAAAAAGGAAATTCACATCACAGAGAGGCCAATGGATACAAGGGCATGATGAGTATTAATAGGCTGTGACATGTAATGTGGTGAAGAATGTCAAAGAAAAGGAGCAAAAGGTGTTATGACGGGTGGCTAGGTGGCTCAGTGAATACAGCACTGGCCCTGGAGTCAGGAGGACCTGAGTTCAAATTCAGCCTCAGACACTTAACACAAAAACTAGCCGTGTGACCTTGGGCAAGTCACTTAGCCCCAATTGCCCTCCAAAAAGCAAAAAAAAGGTGTTATGAGGGAAATGTATGACAGAAAAAGCCGGACTGGCCACATGACAAGGGCAAGGGATGACAGGTACACAGAGTCACTGCTCCATGTGTGTTCTTGTTACTTCAAGAAAAAAATGAAGGCATTAGCACATTGGTTGGGCTCCCTGTCATGAACTTATGGGAAGGTGTGGACAAGAAGCACACAAGGTAGGCATAGATGGGCTTCAATCTTCTTGGGAGGGGATGTTCAAATCACTGAGATTACCTGTCTCTCTGAGTATGAGTAATGAGGAGAAGGTAAGTACACCTAGCTACCTTCAATGAGTTTAAGTCATCAAGCCCCAGGCAACTACATCCCTAGGTCTTGAAAGAAATTTGTAGCTAACCCACTGTCAGTATTCTTTTTAAAATTGTGTAGAATGGGCAAAGTATGGCAGGAATGCAGATGAGTAAATTTTGTCCTAATATTCACAAGAGTAGAAGAGTTGTCAAGAGTATAGGTCAGTGCATTTGACTTTCATTTCGGGGGAAAAATCTTGAATTCATCATTGAAAAGACAACTTATGATGATATGGAAAGAGGAAGAGTGATTGCTAACATCCAGCATGGCTTCATCAAAACAAACCATGGCAGACTGTGCTCATTTCCTTTTCTGCCTCAGTAATTACACTGGTAGCTCTGAGCCATGCCACAGGTATTGTTCAGCTGAATTTTAGAAAAGCTCCTGACCAAGTCTTTCATGTTGTCCTTGTGAACTATAAACATGGAAGGATGTGGAGTTGAGAAGATAAAGATTAAAAATATTTAGAATTGATTCAATAGCTCCAAAAAGTAATCATTAATGAGTTAATGAATCAGCCAGGAATTACATCTTTAGTGGAATGCCCCAGGGATCTGCCCTTGGTCCACCATTTTCCAACATTGACTTTGGGTGAAGGCATTGATGGCATGCTTTATGTTGACATATGGCAGCCACAATTCCAAATGATCTTGACAGGCGATAAAGATGAACTAAATCTACATTTATCCATATTATATGTCATGTTATTAAAATCCAACATTCGGATTTTTAAAAGCTGCACAGCTGTAGGATTACAGGAGACATGGCTAAAAAAACAGTTTGCTTGAAAAAGATCTTGGGATTTTAGTGAATTGCAAGATAAATATGGGTCAAAAGTCAATGGGAATTTGGGCTGTACCAAGAGGCATGGAGTTCAGAAAGTGAGGGGCCATCCAGGCTGTAACCTGGTTGAGCCACCTAGAGAGTATTGTGTTCAGATATGGATGGAGGGTTGTTGATAGGTTGGAAGGCAGCAAGAGGAGGGCAGTCTGAATGGCAAAGGGCCTAAAGATCATGCCATAGGAAGATCAATTGAAGGAATTGGGGCTGTGAAGGCTAAAGAAGAGAAGACTTAGGACCTGATAGTTGTCTACTCATGTTGGAAGGGCTTTCATATGGAAAAGGAATTGGAATTGTTCTCTTTGACCCCATATATGGTAGGTTGAATATATTGGAAAACTGTCCAACAGTGGAGTCACACCAAACTGAAATGGATGTCTTCCCTGGGGAGCAAGTGCTGGCTAACCCCTTGTCAGGGATGGTGTAGGGGAGGGCTTCCTGTTTAAATATGGGTTGGACTAGATTGATGGTAAGTAAAGTCTACTCCAATTCTGAGATGCTACAATTCAGTAATCCATTCACTGACAAATTTAGATCAACCCACATTTATGAAGCACCGATTTTCTGAGCCCTGTTCTAGGTACTAGAGGAGATAGAAGATTTAAATAAGATAATAAATAATTTCTGCCTCCATAAAGCTTGTAGTCTTGTATGGGGCTGCAACACAGAGATGACTAAGTACCTTAGAGAGTCACAAAACAAAGTTCTCTGGAAATTCCATTGTTTTCGGGTCGAGTTGTTCCTGTTATGGAGGAGAAGGAGCATCTAAGTTGTACTTTTCTAGTTGAAGAGAAGCCTTGAGCTAGAAGGAACCATAGAAGTCATCTATTTCAACCTCCTTATTTTACAGATGAGGAAAATGAGGTCCAGAAGAAAGTAATTTGCTCAATGTCATGAAAGTAATAAGCAGTAGAGTTGCGACATAAGCCTAGGTCTTGGATCTCAAAGTCCAAAGGCTTTTCTGCTAGCCTGTGGTGCTTTATGGGATGGTGTGGGTGATGCAAGAATGAGGCCCCAGAGTATCAGACTTGTCTTGGGATTTATTGAATTGTCCAGCAAGGGAGCCTTACCTATATAGGCAAAGACTTCCCAAAGTGAGTTTACATGGGGCTTATAATGCTAAAACCACAAAGGAGGAGGAAGGCTTCAAGCAAAAGGAGATTGGGAGGGGATGCTATGGGAGCTGCCTGACTGAAAAAATACCTTGACCTGAATGACCAAGCTGATTCCTGAAATCAGTGAACGTTTGAAGTTTCCCTGAACAGATGTTATCACATAGGATGTTCCTGTGGAGGGGTCATTGGAGTGGGGAGCATGGCAAGGAGTTTCTTTAATTGGTGAGCTTTACACAAGATAGAGAGAGTTGTGCTCAGTTTGTGATCCACAATAGATAAAGAAGGAAGGAAGACATGCTAATCATTGGTAAGAGAATGAGCAAAGGCATGAAAGTGGAAAGCTCACGAGGTTTTGGGGGGCAGGTGATATTTTAGATTGGCTACAGTGAAGAATACATGTAAAGAAGTAATTTGGATAGACTGGAAAGAAAAGTGGCACACAGATTGAAAAGGGCCTGGAGTGCCATGTTGAGGAGCTGGAAGTGTTTTCACAGTAGGTTTGTAAAGGAGAGTCACTGACCATTTTTGAGCGGGAAAGTGTCACGATCAGATCAATCCTTAAGGAAAACTTTTTTGTCAACTTCCTCTGGAGGAAAGAAGTCAAGGAGTGGAGTCAAAAAGACTTATTAGGAAGCTGTTGAAACAGTCCAGGTGGGTGTTAATGAGGGCTAGTTCAAGGGTGATGGTGATGGGGACAGAGAAAAGGGATGAATGTGGCAAACTCTTGAAGCAGAATCAACAGGAACTGGTAACCTATTAAGTTTTTCACATCTTCACTTTGGAACATGAAAGAATAGGTATATGAAAGTACTACCGATTCATAGCAAAGCTAGAAGAAGGATTAGAGAACAGATGAGTTATTTTTTGGATTTGTTTGTTTACTCTGCGGTGACAGCGGATGTCCCATATGAGATTTATTCTGAACAAAAGTCAGGTCTAATGATACAGATGTTGGTTTTTGAAGTCATGAAGAGAAAGAGGTTATCAGCAAAGGAAGCAGGGGAAAGAAAAATGGGCCAAGGACATAGCCTTTGGAAACACCTGCCTGAAGAACATTCAAAGAAGTCAAAGAGCCAGCAGAACTAGAAAAGACAGAGTTAGGTAGGAAGAGGACCAAGTGGTTAGAGTGTCTTTTGTAGTTAAGGGAGGAGAAAATACTTAGACAGTGGGCCCTGGTCACTGGTCCAAAATATTATAGAGTACTTAAGGAACATGAGGACTGGAAAATGATTATCTGGCATTTGAATTCCTTGATGAATTCTGAGATCCCAGTTTCAGTAAAGGGGTAATGAGAGTGTGTGGGGCAAGGGGATGAATAGAGAGCTATTGTTTAGGCATGTCTGACTCTTCATGACCCCACTTGGGGTTTTCTTGGCAGAGATACTGAAGTGGCTTGCCATTTCCTTCTCTAGCTCATTTTACAAATGAAGAAACTGAGACAATCAGGGTAAGGTGAATTGCCCAGGGTTACATGGCTAATAAGTGAGGCTGGATTTGAACTTGGCTCTTCCCGACTCCAGGTTCAGAGCTATGTCTACTATAGCACCACCTACCTGCTCTGGTGAGAAAGTGGAGGCATTAATTGTAGACACCACTTTTCCCTAGCAGTGAAATGGATAGAAGAAGGGGCATGGTAGCTGGATGGAGTATGAGGGAAAAGAACACAGTGTGCCCCAATACAGGAGCCTTTAGCAAATGGGTCGATCAAAAAACATTTGATGGGCAAGTTTTAGATGATATCAACAAATCAGAAATCAACATGTATTAAGTTCTTGCTGTGTGTCAGGCACTGTGCTAAGCACTGGGGCTGCAAAGAAAGGCAAAAGACAATCCCTGCTCTTAAGGATTCTGTACAAACTATAGACAAGATATATTGGAAATAATCAACAGAGGGAAGTCACTGGAATTAAGGGGGATTGGGAAAGTCTTCCTGTAGAAGGTAAGATTTTTAGCTAGGACTTGAAGAAAGCCTTCTTCTTTCTCCATACTCATCTTCATATGCTCCAACCCAAGAGCTCCCTCCCCAAATGGAGTGAGTGGTCAGGTGACATTTGTTGCTTGCTTCTCCTGGGGCTTGTTGAGTCAAAAGGAAGGCATGAAGATCTTTGGGTATATGGCTACAGCTTTGAAGAAAGCTTTTTGCCCTGCTCCCTCTCCTCCCTTCCCCATGCCCTTGGGCCCAACATGATCTCAAAGAGGCACATGTGCCCCACCCCCCTACTGAGTAAGCTACAGTGCCTTCCTATGGCCTCCAGGAGCAAATACAAAATGCCCTGTTTGGCATTCAAAGCACTTCATAACCCACCCCCTCCCACCTTTCTAATCTTCTTCCATTTTACTCCCCAATGCATACTATTTAATCCAGTGGCACTGGCTTCCTGACTGTTCCAAGAACAAGACCCTCCACCTCTGTCTGTCCACCATGTCTGGAAGGCTCTCCTTCTTCCATGCAGACTCCTGAATTCCCCAGCTTCCTTTCAGTCCCAGCTCAAATCCCAGCTCCTACAGGAAGCCTTAAGTCCAGTGCTTTCCCTCATTTCATTATTTCCTATTGACCCTGGATCAAGTTTACTTTGTATATATTTGTTTGCTGCTTGTCTCTCCCATTAGATTATAAGCTTCCTGAGGTCTTTTTGCATCCCCACATCTCCTTTGTTTAGCACAGTGCCTGGCACACACTGATACATAACAGATGTTCACTGATTGATTGATCTTGGGTGTCTCTCTCTTCTTTGTACATTCCAAGTGAAAAACCCAAAGTCTCTATTGTCAAGGGAACTGGAAGGTTCTTTGTGGGTGAGGGGAGGGAGAGAAGAAGAGCCAGTATTGCCATCAAATTCTCACACAATATTTTATCTCTATGAAGACCTTATTTAGGCATTTATATTTGAAGTCTCCATAGGGGAAGCACAGGCCACTTGTAATGTTTTTCCTAACCTGGTGTCTTTGTAGAAACTCATTAATGACTTGAAAAGGATCAAGGTTTCTCTCCCTCATTGGCTATGTGCACCACAGAATGGAAGTGAAAGCATTCCCACATGTGGCTTTTTCAAAGTTTCTTTCAGGGATTTCTACCCCTTTGCCAGTTACAGATGGGAATAGACATGAGAAAAGCATTGTTCTCTGCTTCCCTTCTCTTTTTTCACTTATACTTCAAGTTAATGAGCACTTAAGAACCTACCTTGTTGCAAAGTAGCATGCTAGGAGTCTACCTTCTTTCACTAAGGGAGAGGCAGTCACACCCAGGTGATAAGATGAACATTTGTACATGGGCTATGTGATGATTTCAGCACCCTGAGGACTGACTATACCGTGTGGGAACTCCTAAATTCTAGGTTGTTTTCAGAGACACAGAAAAGTCCAGTGACTTATACATTGCCCTGGATGTTGCAGCCAGCAGGTGCTGGAGGCAATGTTAGAAAAGGTCTTCATAAATTGGAGCCCAGCTCTCTAGCACTCCTGATACAGAAAGGACTAAAATTAGATTTAGCCACATTTCAGACTCTTGGATTGTTATTGAGGGCAGTTCCTCATAGGATTTGAGGCCAGCATTGGATCAGGAGTCTGGGAAAAAGAACAGGACCAGGGTTTATTGACAGGTCTGTGGGGAGAGGGAAGGACTATGGAAAAAGAGTTAAGAATATTGTCATTTGGGGTGGCTACATGGCACAGTGAATAGAGCACTGGCCCTGGAGTCAGGAGGATGTGAGTTCAAATCCGGCCTCAGACACTTGACACAATTACTAGCCATGTGACTCTGGATAAGTCACTTAACCCCAATTGCCCTCCAAAAAGCAAAAAAAAATATTAGAAAAAGAATATTGCTAGTGAGATTAGTTTTAGAACTTGAGAAGAAAGAGGTACAAGCTTGGCCAGGTGGATGACCTTTTTCTTCCTTACGTTCTTTTAAAAATACATTTTTATTGATAATCTTTTGTTTTTACATCATCAGATAGCATGAATTAAGCACCTACTTTTATTATTTATTTTGTTATTATTTTATTAAGTTAGGCACTGTACTAAGTGCTGGAGATACAAAGAAAGGCAAAAGAGTACCAGCTCTGAAAGTTTATTGGAAGGAGGAAAGGAAGAAAAGAAGGATGGATGTGTTATGGTCTAGGGGTGCTGGAAACCCCAAAATGCAAGGACATGGGGCATAGGTCTGCCTCAAAAAATTTTTACCACTTAAGCTTTCCAGTCAAAGTTTATTTGTGATGCCAATACAAGCTGGCCAAAGTCCTAGTGAGTCTCTGCATTTGATGGGGACAAGACTGATATTTTTATAGGGAAAAAAGATTGTAGGAAATTTGGAGAGCCAGAGTGAAAGGGAACTTAAAAGGATTATTAACTGGGATGGGCTGATTGCCTCATATCTGGGTTCATGCTCTTTGGGATCCAGGTCCCAAAGACATGGTCTTTTCCTTTTAGGGGTCCGGCACATATCCCATCCCCCATCAGATGGATTTATTAAGCATCTACTATGTGCCAGGCACTGTGCTAAGTGCTTTGCATATTTTATCTCATCTGAGACTCACAACAACCCTGGGAGATAGGTGCTATTATTATTCCCATTTTACAGTTGAGGAATCTGAAGCAGACAGGTTAAGTGACTTGTCCATGCAGCTAGTAACTATCTGAGGCCAGATTTGAACTCAGGTCTTCTTTACTGTAAGCCCCCCACTGTGCCACCTAACTGCCCCATTCTTAGGAACCTAACGTTCTCCCTTCATACCTCCTCTTAACCTCCAGACAGCCATCCCATATAACAAAGAATGTTTATAAAGGAAAGAAGAGTTGTTGTTGTTTTTTAAAACTAAAACAAAAGCAACAAAACTGAAAAAGTCTGAAAATCTTTGCAATGTTCCAGAGCTGTAGAGCTCCCACCTTCGCAGAGAAGTGGAGGTGGCTTTTCCTGTCTCTTTTCTGGGGCCATGCTTGTTGTTTGGCAGTCTGCAGTGGTCACTTTGAATTGTTGGTTACTTGTTCTTTCCACCCACATTGTTACAATCATCATGTATATTGTTTTCTTGGCTCTGCTTTCTTTGTTCAGCATCAGGTCACGTCAATCTTTCCATGATTTTCCATATTCATCATACTTGTCATTTCACAGTGATATTAGTAGTGTTCCATTATATTCATGTGCTATAACTAGTTTACCCCCTCTCTAATTTAAGGGCATCTTCTTTGTTTTTAGTTCTTTGTTACTATGAAAAGTGCTAGTTGAAATACCTTAGTGGATTTTGTCCTTTTTTTGTTCTTTTGTTCTTATCAGTAGCCTCCTTGGGCTATAAGTCTAGTAGTGGAATTTGTAGGTGGAAGATTTATGTGCACAATTCCAAATTGCTCCTTCTGATGCCATGTCGATCTTCCCACAACCCTTCCAGCCCTTCCAGCACTGGCTGTTCTCACCTTTGATCATTCTTGCTACTAGAACCACTTTTCTGGATGGCTGGTGAAAACTCAGAGCTGGTTTGATTTGCATTTCTCTTATGGGTGATTTGGAGCGTTCTTTCACATGGTTATAAGTTGTTTGCTGTTCTGTTGATCACTTTTCTGATCGTTATCTACATATCTTGCTTATCAAGCCCTTATCTAAGAGACTTAATACAATTTGCTCCTGTTTGACCATTTCCCTTTTCCTAGATGTATTAATTTTGTTTGTTCAGAAGTGTTTCAGTTGATGTAATCAACATTCTCTCTTTTGTAATGCCTCTATCCCTGGTTTGGTTCTGATATATCTCCTACCCAGATCTAGGAAAGGTGGATGATCTACTTCCCTTTGAATTTTTAAAAATCTTCCTCAACTTTCACTGCTAATCCTCTGTCAGATGGGTCCTGGGAAAAGGGAAGAGGCAGAGGCAGGTGCCTGGGGTGCTTTCAGGCAGCAGATGGGGAAGGAGGAGAGAGAAATCCCAAGTGGCTCCACTGGGGAGGGAAAGGGTCCCTGAGGCTATTGTCTAGTCTTTGGGCCTGTGGGTTTGGGAGGGCGGGCCTAGTTTAGCACCCGTTAATTAGCTTTTGGGGTATATGTCTTGCCTCCCTAGTGAGATTATAAACTCCTTACCACTCTTTTACTCCTTTATGATCCCCACAGGCCTAGAACAGAGCTAGGCACATAAATAGGCCTTCAACAAATGCTCCTGCATTTCAATTGAACAAACACTTTTATTTATTGAGTGAATGAATGAATCCCACTTAGTACAATTTTCTTAAACCTAGTGACCTCCAGCTAATGTAACTGCCTGAGAGTAGTTTAAGGCCCCAAGCCTTAAATCTCAAGACAATTTACAACCTAAGTGCTGTTTTGGCTGAATCTGAAAAAACTCATTTCTGTGTGATTAGAAAGGCGAAGATGGCAGGGAGCCTTTTAATAAGGCTTTTCAGTTGCAAATCACTGAATGGGACTTTGTCTACCTTTTGAAGAGCTCAAGTTTACCTGCTATTCCTCATACAGACGTCTCCTCTGTAGAATCCAGACTATATTAAGTCTGAGAGGGAAAACCTTTGGGTAAGGGCGCATATTTCTAGTCTGACTTCAAATAGCATTGGGTAGTCTCAGGGAATTCAAGTATTTTTCCCCATCAGTGGCTAGCCAGTAACGCTAAAAGGGAAGACCTTGTCAGTGGTGAGAAGGTCTCCAGTGAAAGAGATAATAGAACAGTAGATACTTGTGGTATCTCTCCAGTAGAATAAGCTCCTCAAGGGCTGGATGAGTTCTTTTTGTCTTTGTCCTCTTAGGGCCTGGCAGGGAGGTGCTGCTGGAATTGAGCTGGTCCTAGAGAGGGGAGCAGCGAGCAGAAATAACGTGGAGGCAGTGGACAGCTCAGTGTGAAGAGCTCTAAGTCTTCGGGCAGGATGGCCTGGCCTGCCAGCTCCTTTCACTAGAGACAGGCAGGTGTGACAGGGAGGGCCTCTGGACACTCTCTGAAACCCTAACACTCTGAGATCTCAGAACACAAGGCAGCTGTCATTTCCATAGGGTTTTTTTCTTTCTCTCTCCCAGGGACTGCATAGGTTTAGGACTGATACAGCTGCAAAGATACTTGCACAATGTCAAATCAATTTCTTTTTCTTTGAAAACCATTACCTTTCCCACTCTCCCTTTTTCCTCCATGAAAAAAAGGGATGAAAAAACTTCCTGAAACATCTCATCTGTAACATTTTCACAGATTTTTTTTTTGCATTCGTCCACAGACACCCTCAGAGCTAAAGCAAAAATTGATTTTGACAAAAGACTTAAGGATATGAATGGATCATCCTAATTGGATCAACATGTTTCCTGGGCTGCAGGCGACTGTCTGCATGGAGCAGCTGATGGGTCGCTGTTGGAATTCTTCAAACTGTACATGTCAATTTATTGATCGTTGAGTGTGAAACATTTGACCTGGTCTCAGTAGTCATTGTGCTACAGGGGAGACCTGATAAGTCTCGTCAAGTTTCTAAGCATCAGTCTGCTCCATAGAACCAATGTAAAATGAAAGCTACTGCCATTGACTCATAGACTTAGAATATCCCAGGGGAAGTTAGGTGGCACAGTGAATAAGGGCACTGGGAGGACCTGGTATCTGTTCTGGCCTCAGACACTTAACACCCACACAAAAAAACTGGCCATGTAATCTTGGGCAAGTTACTTAAGCCCAATTGCCTTAAAAAAACGAATATCCCAATGATGCCACTTAAGTGGGGACATGGTGAAAACAACCTGTGGGAGCCTTTGGACTCTTATGATATGTGATATCTTCATTTAAAATATGATTACATTTCTATGTCCAGTACCCAAGAGGCTGTTTGTTCTGCCTTTCACATTAGTTATGATGTGCCCCGACCAGGTGACAGCAATGGGTCTTTAATCTGTGGGTCAGAATAGAAGAGGCATATTTCCTATATTTTTGTATGTTTATTTATAAAACTTCAAAAAGAAGTCATTAGTTGTTTGAAGGGAAAATTTCAGATTTTCATATGGTTATGAGGCTGTAATTGAAAATTATTGGAGAATAAAGAGCTGGACTGTGTCACATGAACTAGAAATGCTGGGATGCATCCTAGGGAAGGGGGAGAAGAGATTTGGCTGATTTCTGCCCTGGCCCTGAGGAGAGGCAGAGAAAAGGGAGAGGAGGGCCTTCTAGGTAGAAGGATCAGCATAGGCAAAGGTATACAGACAGTATAAAGAATGGCCTGCACGGCCAGCATGGCAGATACCTGCCTGATGAGTAGAGCATTTCTCTTGGAGAATTTTGATACAAAGATGGCTGGGGGATGGTATGACTGAAATATGGAGGGGGGTGGAAAGTCAGATATGGGACTTGGCTTTGGACCTAGGTAATAGGGAGCTATTGTTGGAACATAGGAGTAGAATTATTCAGACGATTTTAGTTAGATTATTCTGCTAGTGTCTACAGGAAGGTTTGAAGGAGTGAGACACTGAATCAGGCAGAGAGACAAGGTTGAAAATCATGGCAGTAAACTAGATGCAAAAAAATGAGGATTTATTTAAGAAGGTGGAAGAGGATGTGGAGAAGGGATGAATGTAAGAGATGTTTTGAAAGAAGAAATTACAGGACTTGATGGCAAATTAGACAGAGGATACAAAGTGAGGGGGAATGAAAAATCATTGGCTGGTAGACTTAGAGCTGAAAAGGTACCTCAGAGGCCATCTAATTGAACCCATTTTATAGATGAGGAAATCGAGGTCCAAGGAAGCCTAGTAACTGCCTGATTTCAAGCAGGTACTAAGTGTCAGAGGTTGGATTTGAATCCATTTCTGGGGATGTATTGCATCATGCTGATGCCAGAGTTTACAACCTGGTCATGGGAAGAGTGGCAAATTTGGAACTTGGGAAGGAAAGTTTCTTTGTGAAATTAAGGTGATGAGTCTGGTTTTGAACATGGTCACGTGAGGAAATGGTAAGCAATCTAAGCCAAACTCTCCTTTCCCCAGTTAGGCCAAGAAGAAGGCTTACCAGCCTACACCAAGCTGTGTCACTTACCTGATTTCTTCCTAGAACAGATTGTGTGGAAGGTAGTCCTAGTGGCAAATAGTATTGACACTTAAGTCATAAGTGATTCCCAAAAGCCCTTTATTCTTCTTCAGATGTAAGTTTGTCTGGTAATTAATGACATATAGTTATAATTCAGTGTACAGGGTCCAGGATTATCCCAATTTCTCAAAAAAGAATTGCGAGGCATCATGGTATAATGGATAGAGTACTGGCCTGCAGCCAGCAAGACATGGATTTGAATCCTTCCTCAGATGCTTGCTAGCTGTGTGACTCTAGGCAAGTCACTTTACCTTTGTAGGCCCTAGTTTCTTCAGCTGTGAAATAAAAGGTTGGACTTGGTCACTTTTTAATAGTATTTTATTTTTCCCCCAGTTACATGTCAAGAAAATTTTGGGCATTCAATTTTACAAGATTTTGAGTTCCAAATTTTTCTCCCTTCCTCCCTCCCTCCTTCCCTCCCTTCTTCTCCCCTTTCCCTCCCCTCTTATGAAAATGGTAGGCAGTTTGATATAGTTTATACATGTGTAATCATGTTAA
Source organism: Gymnobelideus leadbeateri (assembly GCA_011680675.1). Taxonomy (NCBI): domain Eukaryota; kingdom Metazoa; phylum Chordata; class Mammalia; order Diprotodontia; family Petauridae; genus Gymnobelideus; species Gymnobelideus leadbeateri. The sequence continues at coordinate 92,548 of WOXC01004937.1, forward strand.
AATGTTTCCATATCAATCACAGTTATGAAAGAAGAAACAGATCAAAAGGAAATAAAACATAAGAAAGAATAAAGTAAAAAAAGTATGCTTAGATCTGCATTCAGAGTCCATCAGTTCTTTATCTGTATGTGGATGGCATTTTTCTTCATGAGTAGTTTGTACTTGTGTTGCTGAGAAGAGCTGAGTCATTCACAGTTAATCATTACACAGGGTTGTTGATACTGTTTACAATGTTTTTCTGGTTCTGCTCATTTCACTTTGTATCAGTTCATACAAGTCTTTCCAGGTTTTCCTGACATCCACTTGTTCATCATTTCTAATTGTACAATAGTTTTCCATTGCATTCATATACCACAGCTTGTTCAGCCACTTCCCAATTTCTAGGCATCCCCTCAATTTCCAATATTTTGCCACCATAAAAAGGGCTACTATAAATATTTTTGCACATGTAGATAGGTCCTTTTCCTTTTTCATGATCTCCTTGGAATACAGACCTAGTAGTGGTATTGCCATATCAAAGGGTATGTATAGTTTGGTTGCCCTTTGGGCATAGGTACAAATTGCTCTCCAGAATGGTTAGATGGGTTCACAACTCCACCAATAGTGGACTTGGTTATTTCTAAGGTTCTTTGTAGCTCTAGAGTTTTGAGCCTATGGCATTATTATGTCAAAATTTTAAAGTAAAGTTTAGTAATTAACTTTTTCTTTTTTTGTCTTTTTTGAAGGAGGGATGGTAGGGCAATTGGGGTTAAGTGACTTGCCCAAGGTCACACAGCTAGTAAGTGTTAAGTGTCTAAGGCCAGATTTGAACTGCCCCTAGTTATTAACTTTTTAAAAATTCAGGTGATGGAGTAGCTAGGTAGTGCAGTGAATAGAGCACCAGCCCTAGAATCAGGAGGACCTGAGTTCAAATCCAGCCTCAGACACTTAACACTTACTAGCTGTGTGACCTTGGGCAAGTCACTTAGCCCCAATTGCCCTGCCTTCTGCCCTGCAAAAAAAGACTAAAAAATAAAGTAAAAATTCAATTGAAACTTTAGTTTTTTAGTTTGATAAATAAAAATAATATCCTTTATGATCATTCAATAAGTGATCACCCTTAACATATTGAACAATTCTATGGGTACATATCCAAAGGAAATGTGTCTTAGAGGCTAGTGCAAGAAAGCCCTGGATTTAGGACCCAGAGAGCAAGTTTTAGATTCTTGCCCTGTCATTAAACAGCTCTCTGACCTTGGGCTAGCCCTTTCACATCTGAGCTCCCATTTTGACACCTATAAAGTCAGGAGAATTGTAGTTGCTACCTTCATGGAGTGGTAGTGAAAAAGTGATTTGCACTAGTCATCTACCGCACCTGGTGGGCCTGGCCTGCTCAAAGTTTCCTCCTTGAATCTCTCTCTTCCTTTAATATGCTCTCAAGCAGTTGATTATACATGAAGTCTTTCCTGCTTCCCTTTTCCCCAGCTGTCACATGCCCTCCCTCTCAAAATCCCTTTGTATTTTACACTTGTATTTATTCTATATATTCTTTGTAATTAAGAAACTGCTGTGGCAATGTTGTTTTTGGTGACAAAAATGAGAACTAGAAATGAGTAATTTTGCCTAAGCCAGTGGCCAGATGTGCAAAAAGTGATTTAAGGAGAATGATATTTTTAAAATTTAGTGGCCAATATTTAAGACATTATTAATAAATTAATATGCATTTATTAAGGATGTACTGTATGCCAGGTACTCTGTTAGGCACTGGGGATAAATCAAGAAAGACCAAGTACTTGTTCTCAAGGATAGTACATCTACCAGGGAACAACAAACATGTTTATAAACATATACAAAGTAAATACAAATAAATTCAGTCATGAAGATTGCTTGGGAGGATGGGCACTAGATCAGGCTTGAAATAAAAGGTGGTGCTTGAAGTGCATTTTTAAGGAAGAAAGAGGGATTCTGGGAGGCTGAAGTCTGGAGGGAGTGCATTCTGGGCTTGGGAGCTAGCCATTGTAAAGGTCCAGAGATGGGAGGAGTACTGTAGGTGAAGAACAGAGAGGAGGCCACTTTGGCCTGACCGTAAATATTGTTTCATATCTGTGATTTCTTTTGCTCTTGATGATGTTACTGTGAGGTAGAGAGAGCTGGTGTTACTTCCCTTTTTTCTCTTAATATATCCTCATCAATTAATTTTTACAGTGGGGAAAGAGAATCTCTAAGAGGATAAGACAGTGTGGTATAGTGAGCGGAGCTTCTTAAACTATTTCCACTCGGGATCCCTTTTCTGTTTGGCAGCATTAGTTGGTGTTGTATGACATGATGGCATATTAAGTGCAAAGTACACATGCTGTGTGTTCAGAACTGAGACTGCAGGAAAATTGCTTGATGCAACACGGGCAAGCACTGCCAGAAACACCTCAGATTCATTAAATGTTCGATTTTGAATTAATTTTTGGTCATTGTGTATTCAGAAACCTTTTACTGTTGCTACATTTTTTTAGACTCCATATGGGGTTTAAGAGGCACTGATTAAGAGGGCCTTGGAATTTGGAAGGGCCTGGGTTCAAATCAAGCCTCTGACCTTTAGCAACTGTTTGACCCTGTGTGAGTCATTTCTCAGTACCCCAAACAAGTCTCAAAGAATGTACATTGTGGAGAGATTGTGGATCTACACATGTAGAGGGAATTTGCTCACTGGGAGTTCCTTATACAGCAAAATCAACCAGCCCCAACCAACTTAAAACCAAACCTCCTTTACAGGGTCTTGGTGAGGCTCCCTGGAGAAATGTCAGTGAATTTGGGGGTGAGCAAGTTGAGTTGCTGGAAGTCACATGGCTAGTCAGGTAACAGTGACAGGACCAGGCCTCTGGGCCCAGTAGTCTGGCTCTGTTCTTCCTGACAGGCTGATGAAGTCTTCTTCATTAGTACTTTGGGTGTGAGCTGCTATCTCCTGGGTCTGATTGTCATAATTATTATTTAAACAGTGCTTTGCGTTTTGAGGGCTCTTTGTAATCACTAATTAGTCATTCCCAGGATATCCCTGTGAAATAGGTTAACAGTAATGTCTACCCCATTGTACAGATGAAGAAAGAAACAATGATTGACCCCCCTGAGGCAGGAGAATAGCTGTAGGGGCGTGGGGGAGGGACAGTGGATCTCTGCAGACCCTGCTTTTAAGCCTCATGCTTAATTCATAGCTTCTAACCCTATCCCTCCCTGAAATTAAGGAGCTAAGTAAGAATTCTTTTGACTCCTTGTGGCTTTCTGAATATAGGCATCTCTCTAACCCCTTATTTGCCAGGATAATAAATCCATTAAAAATATTGTGTTACCCTTGGTGGCTGTTGAGGGGCCTTAATTTGCATAATGTGCTTCATGGGGTGAAGTGAGGCACAATTGAGGTAGCCTAGAAGCCCCATGGTTCTCTGGGGAAGGATGTTCTACCCACTATTAAGGAGCTGGCAGGAGAATGGTTACCCTGGGCATAAGGTTATTTACTAAGACTCTACCTTTTCTCCCACACCTTGCTCAATGCCAATGCAAGATTGGGCTCTAAATGAGAAGGGGTATGCTATTCTTGGAAAAAAGTGATGAGACCTTCATTCCTGTCATCTTCCCTGCTCTGGGAATGACAGCTAGTGGGGATGGTCACATCAAATGAGATTTATTTTAAGGGTGGAAAAAACATGGGTAAGTTCTTTTATCATCTTATCTTTTAAAGTAAAATTTTATTGATTTATTTTGTTTTTACATCACTTTCATTTCCTGATAAATCTCTCCCCATGTATCAACTGAATGCAGTTAATATGTGTTTTAGTGGTCCATACCCATAGCCTTATACCATTGCAAAGAAGGAAGGGAGGTGAATTCTCATCCTTTCTTTTTTTTTTCTTTTTAAACAAATGCTTTATTAACTTCTGTTTTACATCATTCATTTCCGCCAGATTTTGAGTTACAATCATTTTCCCCCCGTTATTCCCCTACCCAACCTCCCAGAATAGCAGTCCCACAAGATATAGCTTCCTCCAATCTGCTCTCTCCCATACCTTCTCCCATACCCCCTTCGACTTTTCCATTAGAGAAAGGTGAATCTTTGTGTCCCAATGCCTGCACATCTTATCTCCCAATTATAAGCAAAAGAGTATTAATAATAGTATTTATATATATTTGAAACATTTAATGTTAAGACCTCGAATTTCAGATCCATTTCCTTCCTCCCTTGTCATCCATTCCCTCTGGGGAGATAAGTACTTCAGTATATGTTGTACATGTCTAGCTATGCAAAACATTATCATAGTAGATCTATTGTACAAGGCTGCTTGTAATTCCCTCCCACTCATCCCACCCCCCACCTGGTCCATTCCCTACATGATCCTGTCCCTCTTCTATAGTGGGTACTTCCAACCTCCCCTCCCCCCAAGGATGCCCTCCCATCCATCATCCCTCCTCTCATCCCCCTTCCCCCTATTCTGCTGCAGGTTGAGATATCCCATTAAGTATGTATGTCATTCTCTCCCTGAACCAAATTCAATGAGAATGTGGTTTTGCCTTTTTTGCCTTCCTATTCTCCTCCTCCCTTGCAACCGCTTCCCCTTGCTTCTTCTACATGAGATAGTTTACCCTACCCTGTCTCTCCCCATCTCCTCTTGCTACTTTCCTCTCTCACCTCATAATTTCATCCCTTGAGTATTCTCCCTTCCCAACAAATTCAACCTATGCCCTCTATCCATATATAACTGTAACCATATACACACACATTCACATATGTATTCATATGACCATACACCCTTCTTCCATTATTTTCATGCTGGGAAAGGTTTCATCAGTCACAGTTACTGTTTTTCCATATAGGAATGTAAATAGTTCAACTTTGATAAGTTCCTTTTGATTTCTTTTCCCTGATTACCTTCTCAGGCATCTCTTCCTTCTTGTGTCTGGGTGTCAAATTTTCTATTCAATTCTGTTTTTTTCCTCAAGAATGCTTGAAAGTCCTCTATTCACTGAATGACCACATTTTCCCCCGAAACAAAATACTCAGTTTTGCTGGGTATGTAATTCTCGGTTTTAATCCCAGCTCTTTTGCCCTCTGGAATATCATATTCCATGCCCTTCGATCCCTCAGGGTAGAAGCTGCCAGATCCTGTGTTATCCTGATTGTGTTTCCACAATATTGAAATTGTTTCTTCCTGGCTGCTTGGAGTATTTTCTCCTTGATCTGGGGATTCTGGAACCTGGCTATAATATTCCTGGGAGTTTTCTTTTTGGGATCTTTTTCAGGAGGTGATCGGTGGATTCTTTCAACCTCTATTTTGCCCTCTGGATCTAAAACATCAGGGCAGTTTTCCTTGAGAATTTCTTGAAGGGTGATTTCTATGTTCTTTCTTTGATCATGGCTTTCAGGTAGTCCAATAATTTTTAAATTGTCTCTCCTGGATCTATTTTCCAGGTCAGTGGTTTTTCCCATGAGATATTTCACATTGCCTTCTAATCTTTCATTTGTTTGGATCTGCTTAACAGCATCTTGATTTCTCATAAAGTCATTAGCTTCCATTTGCTCCAGTCTAACTCTGAAGGAATGAATCTCCTCAGTGAACTTTTGAGATTCTTTTTCCATCTGGCAAATTCGACTTTTTAAGGCATTCTTCTCCTCATTGCCCTTTTGGGCCTCCTTTGCCATTTCAGTTAGTCTATTTTTTAAGGTGTTATTTTCCTCAGTCAGGCTGTTGACCCTCATTTCATACTTTTCCTGTATCCTTATCATTTCTCTTCCCAATTTTTCCTCCACTTCTCTTAATTGATTTTTAAAGTCCTTCTTAAGGTCCTGTATGGCCTGCAACCCACTCATGTTTTCCCCTGGGGCTTTTGGAGCAGGATTTCTGACCTCACAGTCCTTTTCTCGCTCTATACCCCCAAAATAGGAGTCTAGGGTTGCATTTTTCTGTTTCCTTTGCCTTGGCATGTTGCCACTTAATTACTTGACTTTTGGGCTTGTTGCCACACTATGGCTTTAAGGCCAGATAGAGGAATTTTCGTCCTGAACGTGTGGGGGGCAACTTCTGTTTCTGGCAAGCTGTAACCCCACCCACTACTTCCACCCTAGATCACAATCCATATCCAGGGAGGTTAAAGCAAGAGTGATTACCCCCCAAGACTGATCGCTGGATCTCCCTACAGTTCGCAGGCCAGGAGCTGGAGCTGCCTTCTGAAAACTACAAAATGGCGTGTCTCCTCAGTTGCTTCTAGCCCCCAGGGGAGGGAGCCGACGCATTCCCCAAATACTGGTCCCAAAGTCCATAGGACACTAACCTCTTACTTTGTCCTAGGCATGTCTATGTTGATAATTCTGGAGTTGCCACAGCTGCTGGTGTTCTGGGGTCCCTCCAGCCGGCTGCTGGCCCTGCCGCCCTGGAGCTACAACCTCGGCTCATGCGGACCTTGGCTCGGCTCGACTCGGCTCCCCGCGCTCTGCTCTGGGTGCTGCCAGCTCCCAGACTGCTGTGCTGGTCCTTCCTGCAGGGCTGCTGGGCTGTCCTCAGCGGGAGGTTAGCTTCTCTGTGTCATTCTGTGGGTGCTGGGGCTCCAGAAGTTGTTCAGAGTCCCCTTTTACATAGTTTGGGGGGAATCTGGGGGCAGAGTGGCTTGGATGAGCTGTTTCTTTCTTATCCTTTCTTTGGGGCCAACACACCATTTAAAATTTATTTTATCTTTTTAATTTTTTGGTTCTTTCTATTTACATTATTGTGGTCACTGCATAGATTTTTTTTCCGGTTCTAGTTACTTCACTTAGCATCAGTTCATGTAAGTCATCTTGTATTTTTCTATGTTCTTCATAGTCATCATTTCTTGTGGCACAGTACTATTCCATCATCTTCATAGATAACAGTTTAGTCATACCTCATTTTATGAGAATCAATTTTGTTTTTAATTCTTTACTCCTAAAAAAAAGTGCTGCCATAAATATTTTGGTGCATGTTGGACATTTCTTTCTGCCTTCTACCTCGTTGGGGTATATGCCTGATAGTGGGACCTCTGGGTCAAAGGGAATGGATATTCTATTTACTTCCTTAGCATCATTCAAAACTGTTTTCCATGATGGTTTGACCAGTTCACATGGCCATCGACAATGTATGGGTGTGCTTATTTTTCTGGGACTCTCCAGCATGAAGTATCTCCATCTTCTTTTTTAAAATTTTCTGCTCTACATGAACCTCAAAGTTGTTTTGATATGCATTCCTCTTATTACTAGTGATTTGGAGAAGTCTTTCATACTTCTAAATCCAAGCATTCCTTCTATTTGCATTATGCCACTGAAACCAACCCTGGGAGACCTTTCTGGGAACCTAAGAGGAGAACTGAACAGGACTGGAACTATTGGAATTATGGGAGTTAGGAACAGAGCATGTAGGGAGGCTGGACTCCGACTCTGCCACGCTAAACTACACAACTTGGTGATTAGGTCAAAAGGTCTTTTTTGGTCAGAATTCATGATAATATTGGGGTTAGAATGGACCATCTGAGCAAGCAAGAGAATAGGTCTCAGTTGACCCTGTCCTTCTACTTTCATTGTACTCCTTGTTACCTTCCAGAGGTCCTGGCTCATTGTGGATTCCTTATGCAAGCCAGTGGCATCATCCCTACTCAAGAATTATCCAACATCCCTAAAGCTCTGATCTCTAAGACCTTTCACTGTCTCTTTCCACTAAAGCTTTTGGGAAAGCTCCTTGCCCCAGACAAATGGTTGATTTCCCCTCCCCACCCCTACCAAAGCAAATGAAACAAACAAACAATCCCGAACTAAAAGCAGTTTGGGATTTTTTATCAGCTGTCAAGCTGTAGGAACAGCTACCTTTGGAATGGAATCTGAGGTGGCCTGATTTCCTGAATGCATTTGAGATGCTCATTGCACATTAAAGAAAATCTAGAAAGTGTCACTACATGACCCCTGCAGTCACTTGTAGAAAGATCCTGTGAGCAAACTGTGGGCCAATTGACTGAAGAGTGACTATTACCTTCCCAGTTAGTTGGACTGGCATTTCATCAAGAACTAGACTGGGTGGAGCTTTCCTAAAGTCTGGGAGGATTGAAGCCAATTCACCAGCCATTCTGTACCAATAATTGAATCTGGAGGATTGCCCTGGTTAATTGTCTCTGTCCTCTGCTTGGCTCTGGGTGGGGAAGGTGGAAAACTCAGCTGGTGTCACTTGGAGAAAGGCCAAGTAATTTGTTGGGTAGGTAGTGATGGGCAGTGGGAGCAACCTGTGGTAGAAGGAAGACAGCAGATAGTTGAAAATATTGCCATATTTCCTGAGTAGGATATCCTTGGTTCATTATTAGCAAATAGTGAATACAGGCAGAACCTTTGTCTGCTGGCATATGGTCCCAGAGTCTGATTTGGGACTTTTTGAGTGAGTACCAAGTAACAGGGATGTGGGAGAAAAGTAGGACTCTGGAGCATAGCCTTTGTCTGGTTCTGCACTCCATGAAAGGATCAATTTTGAAAGTTGGAGGAAAACTACAGGTCATCACTTTTATAAAGAAGGAAACTGAGGCCCAAAGGACTTGCCCAAAGTTGCACAACTAGTAAGTGTCTAAGACAGGATTCCAACTTGAGTCTTCCTTACTCTATGGGACTGCCATCTATCAGAGTCACAGGCCTGGCTTTATGCACAGCCATATCATATGAAGAGCTGAAAAGGGTCCTCTGGGGTCATTTAATCAAATCCCCCGATTTTATAGAGGAAGAAACTGGTACCCACAGAGGGTAACTTGCCCAACATTAAGTGACTTGCTCAAGGTCACACAGGTAATAAGTAGAGTGGGAGTCCTCTATGATACTGATTTGAAAAGGCCCCATGTTCAGTAACAAACACTGATGCCTGAAGGTCCATATTAAAAAGTCATTTCTGTGAGTCAAGTATGCCTCTTACCAGCTGTACTTGGAAAAAAATGCAAATATTCTGAGGTAAGATCTAAGTCTTGATTCAGTATCTTCATTGTGTCAGAGATTTGTAATTTCATTGGTCTGAGTAGTCTTTCCACCAAGGTAGATCCCAGTCCATCTCTAGCTTAGTTACTGGTGCCCCCAAACACACCTCTCTGCAGTTAATCTTGATGATGAACTTCTCCACATCTGCCTAGGCTGGGCCTCAGATTATGGCTATACATTGCAGTGTATATCTTTCGACCTTTACACATGGCTTTTCTTGCATAGCATGAATTGCTAGAAGATGTACTCTCCTGGTACCCTGCTGTGGGCTGCCCAGTGTCCAGAACTAAGCATGGTTGGAGACGTGAGTAAGAAATGACCAAACCAGGTAGGTAGCTCAAGGAATAACCATGAACTCCATTTATTGATTCTTAGTACAAGAATTTATAGAGCATCGAGACAAAGGAAGGGGACTGAAGTTTTCTTATCATTACTTTAGTCTGTTATATCCTGGGAGTAGCACAGAATACATAATTTGATAAGGATTTGTTATCTAGGAGATTAAAGTCTTAGGCTAAGACCTTTGATCTAGGCCTCAGGTTCCTCCTAATGCAGCCCAAGTCATAAACCGATACAATTGAGAGCAGACTTCAAAGCCAAAACTGCAATCCTCAAAAGACCTCATGTTTAGAGCTGACCACCCAAAGATACCTGAGGGCTGAATCAAATATTTTGGCTCTCAATAACTAAAATCTTTGTGTATAGCCTATTGATCTCAGAACTCAAACAATATAACCCATATCAAAAGACCCAAGGAGCCAGCTTAACAAAAAGCCGAGTCACGAAGGGCCTTCTATAGAGCACATGGTCTGAGTCCTGAATCAGGCTTCCTTGGCTCCCCACAGTACCCAGAGTTAGCAGCACATCATAATCGATGGCAGGAAGACCTGAGTTCAAATCCCACCTCAGATACTTACTAGCTGTATGACTCTAGGCAAGTTCCTTAACCTCTGTATTTGCCTCAGTTTCTTCAGGTATAAAATGGAGATCAAAATAGCATTGACCTCTCAGGGTTCTTGTGAAGATCAAATGAGATAATAGTCAGAAAGTGTTTAGCACAGTGCCTGGCATGTAGTAAGCCCTTTATAAATGATGATGATGATGATGATGATGATGATGATGATGATGATGATGAATGGAGGTGGTCACAGAGGTTCAGAGTAGGCAGGTACCTCAGCCCTAGTATCTCTGTATAAACGGTGGATTTCCTCAACACTAGGAGAGTCTAGGACAACTTATAATTGTTGGACATATGTTGGGAAATAGGGAAAGAGTCATGAACAGGCGAAGAAGGTGATGCTGAATGATGATAATAGTTAAATTCAAGTTCACAAAATCCTTGACTTGCATCAACTTATTGGAATCACCTGGGGGCCCTGCAAGGGAACTACTCCCGTGCTCTGTGGTAGCCCCGCTTTGCAGATGCTGAAATGGGTGCTGAGAGAAAGTGATTTGCATAGGGACACACATCGAAGCAAGGGGCAGAGGTGGGATATTCTGTGCCTACATCTTCCCATGTCCAAGCCCAGCCCTCTAACCATTTGCTCCTTCACTCTTCTTTGGGGATCTTGTTGGGTTTCTGCCACAGTGTGTTCCATTCTGCAAACTCCCACCTGGGCATCACATTGTTAGCTACAGATTTACAAAATAAGAGGGTGTTTTTTTTATCAAGGGGATTTTGTAGAAACTAAAAATACATACAGTCCCTAAGACAGTGTACCAGAAACTATGACACCTGCCTGTGTCAGTCAGGGAGGGAGAGAGAAGGGAGCTGGAAGCTCTCATCCAAATGGGATTAGTTGAAAGAGTGTATGTATCAGAATGGATTTTGCTCATAGGAAGGATTTAGGAATATGCTGGATGGAATTCAAATGAATGTTAATATGTGTGATGGAAAAGATGTTCAATAGTCCCTCTCCCCAGTCACAAAGTGAGGGTGATTACTGGAGTGCAGAGACAGGTGGCGTAGTAGTAAGAAAGTTATTCCTGGTATTTGAAGCATTAGAATTAGAAGGGCCCTTGGAGATTATCTGTCTTGGGGAATCTTAACCTTCTGTGTGTCATGGACCTCTCGGGCAGTTTGCTGAAGCCTGTGGGTCTTCCCTTTCAGAATCATGTTTTTAAATATTGAAGGAGATGCAAAATTCCAGTTAAAGTTAGTAAAAATAAAGATGTATTTTTCCCTTTCATCCTGAAACCTCTCCCCAGACCATGGGTCCCTGATTAAGAACCCCTGATCAAGCCTGATTCCTTTTATTTTTGTAGGATCTGAGGGTCATAGGGAGGAAGTGATGTGCCCAAGGTCACTTAGACCTTCTTCTCTCTACACCACAATGCTTCTTAGTTTGTGTCAAGACCCTGGCCCTAACAAGCAATGCACAAGTCCCATAAACTCTCTGGGTCTCACCTGTCATATCTGTGAAATGGGTGTACTATTATCTGTGCCACCTACCTCACATGCTTGTTATAAGGAAAGCCCTTTGTCAATATTATTACAGTCATCCTGGTACTAAAAATAAATTGCTAGTTTTTCCAAGAAACTGATTGCAATAACCAGCTTACACTTATTCCACCTCAAAAATCTTTTGAATTTTAAAGTCATACTGTGTAGTATTTTAGTGAATGATGTTGGATTTTAGTTGAGTGTATGCTCCTATTTGTTTTTGTTTAGTTGTTTTTCAGTTGTGTCCAACTCTCTGTGACCGCATTTGGGGTTTTCTTGGCAGAGATACCAGAATGGTTTGCCATTTCCTTTTCCAGCTCATTTTACAAGTGAGGAAACTGAGGCAAATGGGGTGAAATTACTTACTGAGGGTCATACAGCTAGCAAGTGTGTGAAGCCAGATTTGAAAACAAGTCTTCATGACCCCAGGCCTGGCACTCTATCCACTGTGCCACCTAGCTGCCCATACTCCTATACATACTTATCTAGGGGCTAACAAGTAACCTAAGTTCTCTTGAAACAAAATGTTGACTGGCAAAATTTTTCATGTGAACTCATCCTCTCCACTTTTTAATGGATTTAAATGAAATTGTGCCCAGGGATTGCAGATTACAGAGATAAACGATTGGCAACAAGTAAGGTTAAACGAGCTGAGGATCAAATCTTTCTTTTGCTTTTGAATCATCTTGTTGTAAGCAGTTGTTAGGTGAGACTGAAGCCAGGTATATAGACCTCTCTCAGGAGAAGTGATCATTGAACCCATAAGGTCACTAAAAAAAGAGTGCCCAACACAAAGGCCTGGGCTACTTCCATTTAAAGGTGGTAAAGACTGAGCAGCCATACTGGAAAGAAGAGAACAAAGATGGAGCAATGCAATGAAAAACAAGGAAGGAGAGAACATGGAAGAATGAGGAGGTGGGCAGTAGTTTCCAGAGTCATGGAGAGGTCAATGAGGATAAAGACTGTTGATTTTTACAGGTATGGGATCATTGGCAATCTTGAACAGAGCAGTTTGAGGGATCCAGTTGGAAGCCAGATTGCAAAGGACTTAAAAGAGTAGAGACCATGAGTGTAAATGGTTTCTTCTAAGAGTTTGGCTATGAAAGGGTAGAGAGATAGGGATGGTAGCTTGAGGGAATGGCAGAGCCAAGTGGAAGGGTAAGAGCATGAGGAGAATCTGAACATGTTTGTAGGCAGTGGGGAAGGAACCATTGATATGGAGAGAGAATGATTGAAGATTGGGAAGAGATGCTAGAAGATGCTTGCTCCTACAGGGGACATGGTCAAAAGCACAAGAAGAAATGTTATTGTTTGGAAGCCTAAAGGCTACATCTTTCTCTTAGACCAGAGTAAAGGAAGAGATAGTGGGAGATGATGATGAAGGGATCTGGAGTGTAGAATTGTGGTGAAGAGGGAACTAACTAGGGATGGCCTCAGTTCCTTTCAGTGAAATACTTGGCAAGGTCCTTTGTTAAAAAGGAGGGGAAAGGAGTTAGTGTTAGATGTGCTGCAGTAGCTATTAATGCTACCACCTCCAGGCTCTAGATTTGACATTTAAGAAAAACAGGCTACTCATATAATTCTTGTTAATCAGAGTCAAGATTTATTTACTGCTTTCCATATGTTAGCTCATTTGATCTTCACAACACTGTGAGATAGGGCCTATAGGGATTTTCCCCATTTTGCAGGTGAGGAAACTGAGGCCCAGAATGTTAAAGTGACTTTCCCAGGGACACACAGAGAAGTATTGGAAATGGATTTCGAGCCCAAGTCTTCTTGAATCCAACTCCAGTACTTTATCCATTATGTCACTCAAGGCATTGATTTTTAGGCCCCACTGTTCTTCAGGGAATAGGTATGAAGTTAGAGTAAATCAGGCCAGAAAAGTTGGTGTTATTCCAAGTAAGAACTCATCACTATCTCCTGGAGTCTTTCCTCTCCCACCAAAAATGAGTTAGTCTAGTTTATTTTCCCAGAAAGATGACTAAAAGCTATCCCTGGGACTTGATTAGCCCAGAGGGCTAAGATTTAAGCCCTATGTCCCTTGATTCAGCTTCCTGATGGCCTCTGACATTTTTGACCTGGCTTCCTAGTCACTCAAGAGCATGAAAAGGCCCATTCATGTGGAGGTAGGGCACTTCAGACTTGGCAGGTGTCACAATTCTAAGGTGTATTACCATATGGCACTAAAGCCACATCTACCCAAGCTAGATGCTGCAGTATCCTTTTTGAATATCCTTCCTGTGCTATAGTTCAATAAACCTCCTTTTATTAACTATTGAATGACCTATGAGTGTCTGTATATTCTAACACTGAACTTAAATTAACAGGGATCCAACCTGAGTTAAGATATTGAGTATCTCAAGTGAGGACCAATCACTGGTTTGCAGAGTACATGAGAGAGTCAAGTATAAGAAAATTAGAAAGGTTGGAGGGGGCCAGCTTGTGAAGCACTTTAAGAGCCACACAGACGATTTAATCATTGATCCTGGAGGCAATAGGAGGTTGATTGAGTAGAAGGGTTGTGCTTTAGGCAGATCATTTTTAGAGCTGATTGGAAGATGGCTGGGAGTGGGGAAGAGAGTTGAGGCAGGCAGAGCCAGTAGCAGGCTACAGCAATAATCTGGGTATGAGGGTGGTGGCAGTGTCGGAGGAGAGAAGGGGTATATGGTAAAGATATTATGAAGGTCAAATATACAGGCCTTGACAATATATTGGATGTGGGGGAGGTGAGAGACAAGGAGGAGTTGAGGTCAGCACCTAGGTTGTGAGTTGGTGACTAGTCTAACTGCCCCTTCACTGGATCCTGATCACAGTTATTACATCTAACCACAGATATCTCATGGTGTTCTGTCTTGGGCCCTTTTTTCTCTATATTTATTTGGTGATCTCATCAGCACCCATGGTTTTAATTACCATCTATATACGAATGATTCTCAAATATACCCATCCTTCCCCAGCCTTTCTGCTGACATCCAATCTCAAATTTCCAACTGCCTTTGAGACATTTCAAATTGGATGTCCAGTAGACATCTTCAATTCAGCTTGTCCCAAATGGAGCTTGTTATCTTTTCCCCTAGCCCTTCCTGCCCCACTCCCATTTCCCTATTACTGTGGAGGGCAATGCCATCCTCCAAGTTCCTCAGGCTTGGACCTAGGACTCCTGGATTTTGCACTATTTCTCACCCTCCCCACCCCCAGAGCCACTCAGTTGCCAAGGCCTGTACAATTTCACCTTTGCAACATCTCTCCGATATGCCTCTTTCTCTCCTCTGACACCACCACTCTGGTGGAGGCAGGCCCTCATCACCAAACACCTAGCAGACGTTTTCTAAGTTAATTTGCACCTGCATAATGTGGGTTAGTGGCCATGGTTTCTCTGGGAGTTTGCCACTACTGGTGTGCTTGATAGCATGGTGGATTTGAAGTTAAGTATCCTAGGTCAAATCATGACCCTTTATTAACTGTATGATCATGGATAGTGCACTGAATGTCTCTGAGTGTTACTTAATTTATCTACAAAATAGGGATAATAATAGCATCTGCCTCACAGGAATATTATGAGGTTCAATAAGGTAATGTGTGTAAAGTGCTTTGTAAACATAAGGATGGTATGAATGGCCTCTACTATTATTGTGACTATCATCATCGCTGTTCTTTCATTCTCTTGGGGTTGGGCTGAAGATAGAAATGGTTGGAGGACAAGACATGATCCTGCTATTCTCCTGATATACTTAATATTTTGTAGACTGTTGTGCAGGTGGACAGAATGATTTCTTTTTTTCCATTGAGTTCCAGGAGTATTGGAATGTAAGCTTTTCTTCTGTGAACTCTCTGAAATCAGCTTTGAGATAACTATTTTTATTTATTTATTTATTTTTTCTTTTTGGAGTGGGGAAGGTAGGGCAATTGGGGTTAAGTGACTTGTCCAAGGTCACTCAGCTAGTTTTTGTGTTGTGTCTGAGGCCAAATTTGAACTCAGGTCCTCCTGACTTCAGGGCCAGTGCTCTATTCACTGTACCACCTAGCTGCCCTTGAGATCACTCTATTAGCATACAGGATGACATGAACATTGTGTCATTTGTTCCTGTTTGATTTTAATTTCTTGTTTTTTTAAATTTAATTTTAATTTAATTTAAATTTAAATTAAATTAAATTTAATTTAAATTTAAATTTAATTTTAATTTCTTAGATCTCTGTACTTGCAAAATCTAATTCCGTACATTTTTGTTGTTGTTCAGTAGTTTTCAGTCATGTCTGACCTTTTGTGACCCCTTTTTGGGTGGGTTTTCTTGGCAGAGATCCTAGAGTGGTTTGCCCTTTCCTTCTCCAGCTCATTTTATGGAAGAGGAAACTGAGGGAAATAGGATGAAGTGACTTGCCCAGGGTCACACAGCTACTAAGTATGTGAGTCTAGATTTGAACTGAGGAAGAGGAGTCTTCCTGATTCCAGGTCTGGAATTCTATCCCTTATGCCATCCAGCTGCTCATCCATGTACTTTAGAGAGTGAGTATTAGAAATGGTTACTTGTATTATATTATTCCTGTGTAGTTGTGGACCCCATTTCTGTCCGTAATGATGCTTGGGGTTCAATGCATTTTATTAGTTGAATTCTCAAGAATATTTTGGGGTTTGTATTTCTAATATGGTGGTTTGTTATCTGTTACTTTATAAAGGACAATGAGCTATTGGTATATAATTTTAGTTACCTGATCATGTCTTTCTGGGTATCTGGTAGATGTCAAATTTGAGTAATCTGTAGCATTTATCATTTGATTGTATAATATTCATCAATCAATAAGTCTGGGCTATTAGGGAAGTCTTTTTTTTTCTGATGGCAGTGACCTAATCCTCCATACCTAACGTAAACTCATTTCTACCAACACATTTGCATGACTCAAGCATTTGTTTGACATTTCTTTGTCAACATATTGTTGGGTGAATTCATGTGACTGTTGCCTATGGAGGGCTTTTTGATTCCAGCTACCTCATAGGTTTTATGTGGAGATAAACCACCTTCAGTTTGATTTGACAAATCCAGAAATGTAGACCGTCTTTCTTTACTTTTGATTTGTGAAGTGAAGCCTGTTTGTTCCCAAAATATTCCTGTAGATTGTAAACCTCTTAATTTTGTGTTCTGAGGGCATCTATCAATTCTCTTCCTCCTTTTTGGACGAGAGAGTATTTCTCTTTCTGTAGCTGCAATGTAGTAATGAGCCCTCTTTTTCACTAATTTATGGGAATTTGTTTGGGTATTTTCTAGATTCATTATCATTCATTCTGTTGCACATAGGTGTTCATCACTCTAAATGTGTTCTTCCTATTAAATGTTTGACTTCAGAATGCATACACAGCCCGAGCTTTCTCCTTGTTGCCTTATGTTTGGTGTGTCTCACTGAGAGTAGACCAAAGAATTCGGGCAGTATTGCCTTCATCCACTGGCTCACTTTCGCCTTCGAGTCCTCCTTGGCACACATTAAGAATTTCATATTTATTAAGTCCAAATGAAATCAGAGAAAGTTTTTGTGTGATGAAGTAGTTAATGTGTTTTTGAGCGGAGCTGCACAATTTGCTCTCATCATAAGCATCAAATGATTAATACAGTATTTTGGTACAACTTCCTCTTTGTGTTGAAAGCCATATTCAGTTCTGTTTGGGGTTGACAATAAAAGGTTCAATGCTAGTTGGAATCATAGTGGATTTAAACAGCCTCCTTGGAGAAAGGCATGTTCTGTATTCATTTTTCTCCCCTTTTTCCTCCATATGTGAGATTCCTCCTAGATAAAAATCAGAAAATATTCCATAACTTCTGATTTTAGGAAGTTTCTTGGGACTCAGTGGTTACATGGTCACATAGACAATATTTGGCCAAGATAAGATGTGAACCCAGGTCATATAGTTCTTCCTGACTTTGATGCTAGGTCTCAAAACTCCTGGTCTTTGCTGCCTCTCTTAATTTGTATTACAACAAGCTCCAAATGTTACATAACCTCTGAGATAGAAGGCTGTGCACCCGCTGACATGCACACACGGGTGTCCACATCGTTGATTATTTTAGCTCCTTGAGGGCTGGGCTTGTTCCATTGGTCCCTTGCGGCACCATTTCGGAGCTTGACCTGTAGGAAGGGCTTGGGAAGTCTTTGTGGAGCAGGCTTGGTCTGTGATGATCCAAGACACTTGTTATAGCACATGTATTATAGCATATCTTGTGGTCATTTGGGATTAAAAGCCGGCATCAGCATGACTCTGACTTGGAGATAAAATAGGAAGCAAGAAAAGTTTGTTTAGCAGATATCTGGTGGCACTAATTTGGTGAGTTCCAGCTAGGTGGTGCAGAGGATAGAGCTCAACCTGGAGTCAAGAAGAATGGGGTTCAAATCCTATATCAGACACTGACTAGCTATGTGACCCTGGACCAGTCACCTAACCTCTACCTGCCTCAGTTTTCTGTGAAGTGGGGATAATAACAGCATCTATTTCCCAGGGTTGATGTAAAGATCAAATGAGATAATATTTGTAAAGTACTTAGTGCAATGCCTAGCACATAGTAGGTACTCAATAAGCACTTATTTGTTTCTTTCCTTCCTTATACTTTACTAAGATGCATTTTCACTTCTAGGTGACCAGAAGAGGGTACTGGTGACCCTTGAGCACCAGTCCATAGAGTAGAGTTTGTGTGTGTGTGTGTGTGTGTGTGTGTGTGTGTGTGTGTGTGTTGGGGATAAGGGGGGGGAAGGAAAGGAAGGTTGAATGAGATAGGGATGCTTTTCCTTCCTCTCATTTCTAATCCAAGCTTCATTTTCCAAAAATTATGTTTAGTATACATAATGCATAGTTTATCAGGCTAGTTTGGTTAGCATTTGGAGTCCATCCACAAATATTTGTGTGTGTCTGTAAAAGGCAAGTCTTTCTTTAATGTTCTACTTGAAGACTTTAACCATAGTGGATATTGCAAATTCAGGCAGGAATTCCTAGGCTCTGGAACTACCTGACCTTTACAAATGTTTTAAAATGAAACTAGAAGGAGATCCAGAAAATTTGCCCTCACTTGGCTCAAGGAGGCAGAGGGAGCTGAATATTTCAGAAAGCATGGTAATTCAGAGCGCTGGCAACTTCTCTAGGGATCTACTATTGCCGTTCCCTATTGGTTTGGATTCATCTGTTTCAGTTCTGAAAACGACTGTGTTTAGGCTCTGCCTGGCAACCTAGGGATGCCTGCTCTTTTTCCTGAGAGAAAGCTGGGATTTTGTTTTTAAAAGGAACCTTTCTGTGTTTCAGATGTTAAAGCATACTGGGTAAGTGGCCATTTTCCTATATAGGCCCCCAAACCCGATTGGGTTTGCTTTTTATCCCCGGGCTCACTTCTAACTCCCCAAGTTCACTCTTAGTTGCTGGGATGAGCAAGGGATGGGAGCCCAAATATCTTGCCCCCTGCCAGCCTGCCACTGGAGAGAAGTGGCAGGCATTTGGGTTAAGGCATTATGGTGCTGAATGGGTGGGCTTCTCTTAAACTTTAGAGTCTTCTAGGGGAGATGCAGCCTGGAGTAGTGGATATAGATTGTTGATTGTGGATGTTGAAGTAGGAGGGATATTCAAGATCTCTGATTACAAGCTCCTCTTTTATATAAAAGAGGAAAATAAGGCATCAGTGTTGCTGAAGATCACATGGGTAGTAATGGCCAAGTGGGGATTGGAGCCAGTGATAAAGGGCTGGCTGGCCTTGGAGTCTAAGAGGCTGGGGCCCACATTCTGATTCTGACCCCTGGCAACTGGGAAGTTCTTGAAGCTCTCAGTTCTCCCAGACACTAAGATACAGAAGAGTTCTGGATCAGCAGCAACACTGGTAACTGGGAGTTACCATACCTGGAGACACCTAGGGTGGCATGGTGGCTAGCATTCTGGATTTGAGAGACAGGAGGATCTGAATTCAAATACTACCTCAGACACACCACTGTGCTATTTACTAGCTATGGGACTGAGCAAGTCAAATTAGACTCCTTCAGCCTCATCTCTAAAAAGGAAAAAGTAACGACAAATATAGAGATAGAGATGTGGAAATAGACCTGACAGGTTTGTTGTAACAATCAAAGGAGATAATTTATGGAAAGTGTTTTATAAACCTTAAAGTGTTATAGAAATGTTGTTGTTACATTATTTTCATCACCACAGGCAGTTGGTTGAAGCAGTGGATAGAGAGCTGGGCTTGGAAGACTTGAGTACAAATCCAGCCTCCGATGTTGATTGACTAGCTGTGTGACCCTGGGCAAGTCACTTTACCCTATTTGCCTCAGTTTCCTTGTCTGTAAAAGGAACTAGGAGAAGGAAATGGTAAAGCACACCAGTATCTCTGCCAAGAAAACCCCAAATGGGGCCATGAAGAGTTGGACACGACTGAGCAACAACTAAATGACAACAAATCATCAGCACAGTGTGTATTTTCCCTTCTCTGTTAAAACAAAAGTAAGAACCAGCTCCATAGGTAGCCTAGTACCACAGTCACCACACACGGACCTTAGTGCTGATCATTTTGTAAGTGAGGAAACTGACATCCCGAGACAGTGAGTAACAAGCCCAGCATTACACGGCTCATCTTCGACTCCCAAGCACCGAGGGTTTTCCCCACTCGCCTGTGGACTTCCCTGATATTGTCTCAGCATGGATCATTAGTATCACCTAATGAGATCCTAAATGGAAGAGACACAGAACAGGGAAGTCTTAATGGAAGAGAGAGGTTGGAGGAGAACAGGGTCTCAAACTCTTGTGTGTACCCTGAACCCCCCTGGAAGTCTGGTGAAGCCTTTGGAGTCCTTCTTAAGGTCATGCTTCTAAATAAGTGAAGGTAATGCTAAATTTCAGTTTGTTGTTGTTGTTGTTGTTCAGTCGTTTCAGTCCTGTCTGACTCTCTGTTGACCCCATTTGGGTTTTCTTGGCAAAGATACAGGAATGGTTTGCCATGTCCTTCTGCAGCTCATTTTACACAGGAAGAAACTAAGACAAACGGGGTGAAGTGACTTGCCCAGGGTCATGCAGCTAATAAGTATCTGGGGCCAGATTTGAACACAGGAAGATAAGGCTTCCTGACCTCAGGCTCAGGACTCTATCTACTGTGTCACCTAGCTGCCCTCAAATTTCAGTTAGTGAAAGTAGAGATGTAATTGTTTTCCTCCCCAAAGTCATAGAACTGAAATCTACCCAAACCGCCCCTCCCAAGGGGTCCATGGACCCCACGTTAAGAACCCTGGAGTAGAAGATACTTTGGAGGTGAGGAGGACAACACAGGAGGGGCAGGAAGTCTGTGGCCACCAGGAGCACTGAGATAATGAGGAAGGGAATGATAAAAGGGGAGACTATGTGGTTCTTTTTTTTTCTTCTTCTTTTTGGAGGGCAATTGGGGTTAAGTAACTTGCCCAAGGTCACACAGCTAGGTTTTTGTTTGTGTGTGTTAAGTGTCTGAGGCCGGATCCGAACTCAGGTCCTTCTGACTCCAGGGCTGGCGCTCTACTCACTGCGCCACCCAGCCACCCTGACTATTTGGTTCTTAAAAGAGCTGTTGGAGAAACTCCAAAGCCAAAAAATGACCAAATTACCAAATTTTCCCAGGAATGCCCTCACTCTTATTTTTTCACTTGTGAATATTTGCTGAGTTGGAGTCTACACTGGCCCTTACACTCTTATATTAAAACTGCTTCAAAGTGATCAATTTGTTGAACTTGTGGGCATTTTGTAAACTGAAAGAAAACTCTTGACCCGGCTGTGTTTACACTATTCAAAGAGCAGGCAAGATGCCTGTTGCTTTTATATTTTGTTGTGATGATCTGAACATTTAAAAGTTTCTGTTTCCTCTAGTGCCAGTGAAGTATTTGATGAGATAAATCCCTAAAGGAAAGGGAGGAAAAGATAGCTCTGAAAGGCAAACTTTGGTGATTGCTTTTAGCTGTTCAAAATTTTGAATTTGTTGAGCCCTTTAGGAAAGGCAATTTGAGCATCCTCAAGAATTATTAAGGAAGATTATTGACTGAGGCATCATATCTTTTTTTTTAAATGCATTTCTCACACTGCTCCCTCAATCATAGATTTCATAGAATGAGTTTATCAACGCTGATTACAATTATGGTCTTTTCTGAAAAGGGGATGATAACTTGAATTGGTCCATTCTGTGCACCTAGCCTTTGATTTTTAATAATTTAAAAAAAGACTGGCTTATTTAAATGCAAATAAATAAGAAAGTGAGCGATATTACATGGAAAGCTTGACCCTAACAATCAGCACACTGTATGCTTCACTAGACTATTAATTATGCTGTTAGAATTTATTGTAAACTGTAATTTTTAGAAGAAGCCTGCTCTTTCTGTTTCAGGGTAGCATTGAATCAGACAATCATAAATTGTTAGAGAGTTGGAAGGGGCCTGGGAAAACATCAACTTCAACATCAATTTGCTATTATCCTGTCTCTGTCCTCCCTTGCACAGCCAAGCTCCTTGAAAATGCCATCTATTCTTGGGGCTTCACTTCCTCAAAGTCTGGTTTCTGACCTCATTATTTAACTGCCCTCTCCAAAGTTCCTGATGGTGTCTTAAATACAAGATTTGATGGTCTCTTCCTTCTTGACCTCTCAATAGTTGACTACCTTCTCCCCTTGGGGTTTTAGTGACACTACTCTCTTCTGATTCTCCTCCTGCCAGTTTATATACTTATGTACGTACCTATTTTCCCCATGTTAGAATTTAAGCTCCTTGAGTGCAGGTGATGTTTCCCTTTTGCCTTTGTATCTCCAGCACTTAGCATAGTTCCTAGCAAATGGGTGCTTAATACATGCGTGTCGATTGATTAAGTGACTTGCCCAAAGTCAGTGGGAGGTAAGGCCAAGACTTGAACTCAGTACTCTGACACCTAATTCAGAGAAAATGAATATGACAGTGATTCGACAAGCATTAAGTGCTAGAGAGGGACCGTTATTATTAACAATGGCACAATTAATAACCCAGTCAAGGATGATTGTTTACTGATGATGATAAGGGAGAGCCTGGCATAGATGCCTATAGCAATTTGATTTTGCTTCAAGAATTAGAAAATAGAATTAACCTTTTATAAGACATCATTTTCATTTGTCCCCCTTTCCTTTCCAAATGTCTCCAGAAATTTACTCTAAACAGAAAAAAAAACCCTCTCTCATGACGTGCATGATCAACCAAATCAGATCTCTCTATTATATATAGCCAGAAATGGATCTCTTATTTTTAACTTCATGTGCAGCACTGTTGAATAAAATGCATCATTAGAAGCCCTCTGGAGTCATGTCTGGTCCTTGTATTGATCAGAATTCTGCAAACTTTCAAGGTTTTGGTGCTGTCAGGTGTGTGTGTGTGTGTGTGTGTGTGTGTGTGTGTGTGTATGTGTGTGAGTGTGTGTGTGTGTGTGCTGTTTTGTGTTTTACAGTGTTAGAGTCATTGTATAAGTTGTTCTCCTGCACCTCCTAACTCTATTCCATTGTTGTCCAGTTGTTCTGTTATGTTTGACTCTTTATGACCCTGTGGATCAGAGCACACCAATGCTGTCCATGAGGCAAAGAAACTGGAGTGGTTTGGCATTTTCTTCTTCAGTGGATTAAGGCAAAGAAGGATTAAGTGATTTTCCCAGGGTCACGCAGATAGAAAGTATCTGAGGCAGGATCTGAACTCAGGTCTTTATGACTCCAGGCCCAGCATTCTCTTCACTGAGCCACTTACCTGCTTCCTTACTTCATACAAGTATTCTCAGGTTTCCTGGAATAATTCTTTTTGTAATTTCTCATAACATAATTAAATCCAGTACATTCATATGCCATAACTTGTTTAGTTATTTCTCAACGGATAGGCATCTCTGTATTTTCCAGCTCTTTGGTACAGCAGAAAATGCTGCTCTCTGTTTCTGAATATATGCGTCTTTTCCTGTTCCCTTTGATCTCTTTATGATATCAGCCTGGTAGTGGTATCAGTGACTCAAAAGATGGTGGTTCCAAATGCATTTCCAGAATGGCGGGATCATTTCATTGCTCTATCAAGTGGTGTACTATGTCTTCCTTCAGTGCCTTCAACAACTGTTATTTTCCTCTTTTGCTAACTTGATGTGTATGGGGTGCAATTTCAGATATGCTTTCATTTGCAATTCTTTTTTCCCTTTCTTTTTTATTAATTTGTTTGTTTATTTTTAGTTTACAGGATTCAATTCCATAGTTCCTTGAGTTTCAAATTTCCCTTCCTTCCCTCCCCCCACCCCCCACAATGGCATATAGTCCAGTATAAGATCTGCAAATACTTTCACATTAGACATTAGTCAATTACAAAGGCGTATTGTACTAGATGAAATGAAAAATGGGAAAGAGGAAATAAAACCAAACAATGAAAAGAAAAAGATCAAGTAGTTTGCTTCAATCAGGATTCAAACTCAGTTCTTTCAGTTCTTTCTCTGGATTGTGGCATCTCTCTCCATCATGAGTCTTTTGGGATTGACTTATATCACTGCATTGCTGAGAAGAGTCCAGTCTGTCATAGTTGATCATCACACATATGTTGTGTCTGTGACTGTATACAAATTTCTCCTGGTTCTATTCTTCTCACTCAGCATCAGTTCATATAAGCCTCTCCAAGTAAATATGAAAACCGTCTCCTCGTTTCTTATAGCACATTTGCAATTCTGTAGCAATGATTTGGAGGATTTTTTAAAAATGTGTCAGTCAATAACTTGAGTTTCTTCCTTTGAAAACTGCTTAATCATAACCTTTGATCATTTGTCAATTAGGGAAAGACTATTAATGCAGCGGATAGAGTGCCAGGTCTAAAGTCAGGAAGACTCATCTTCCCAAGTTCAAAGCTGGCCTCAGACACAAACTAGCTGTGTGACCCTGGGCAAGCCACCTCACCCTGTTTACCTCAATTTCCTCATCTCTAAAATGAACTGGAGAAGGACATGGAAAACCCCTCCAGGATCTTTGCCAAGAAAACCCCAAATGGGGTCAGGAAGAGTTGGTCATGACTGAAATGACAAAACGGCAATAGCAACAATGATGCTTATATGTTTACATCAGTCCCTTAAACATATTGGAAATGAGATCTTTATCAGGAAGCTTCCTGCAAAGAGTTTTCCCCAAAATTTGCTGTTTCCTGTTTAATTTTAGTTGTACTGGTTTTGTTTATGCTTAATCTATTTAGTTATATGCAATCAGAATTATCCATTTTTCTTCTCTGTGATCCTCTCTAACCATTATTTGATCAAGGCCCCTGCTTCTAACTATGTATCTGAAAGGAAATTCCTGCTTTGTTCTTCTGATTTATGAAGTGATTTCTTATATCAAGGTCATTTAGCCATTTGTAGCTTATTGTTGTATATAGTGCTGGTAAAACCTTATTTCAGCCTCACTGTCCAGGTTTCCTACCAGTTTTTCTCAACTGGTTAGTACTTGTCCTAATGGATAGGTTTTTAAGTTTATCAAGCACTAGATTATTGGGTTTGTTTGCTTCTGTATGTTGGATACCTAATCTATTCCATTGATTGACCTCTCTGTTTTTAACCAGAATCCAATCACTTTTATGGTTACTACTTTATAATATAATTTGAGATCTGATACTGCTAGGCTCCCTTCCTTCCTACTTTTCCCCCTGTTATTTCCTTTGAGATTCTTGACCTTTCATTACTCCAGATGAATTTCATTTTTAATTTTCTAGCTCCATGAAGTAATCCTTTGTCATTTTGATTGGTATGGCACTGAATAAGTAAATTCATTTAAGTAATATGGTCATTTTTATTATATTAGCTTAGCATATCCATCAGCAATTAATATTTCTCCAATTATTTAGTTCTACAAATTGTTTTATAGTTGTATTCGTATAGTTCTTTTATGTGTCTCGATAGAGTCCCAAGTATTTCATATGCTTTGTAATTATTTTAAATTGAATTTCTCTTTCTATCTTTCTGCTGTGTTTTTGGGTAATGCATAGAAATGCTCATAATTTCTGTGGGTTAATTTTTTTATCTTGCAATTTTGCTGAAGTTATTTTTTCAAATAATTTTTTTGTGTCTCTTGAGTTATATAAGAAAATCATCATATCATTTGCAAAAAGTGATCATTTTGTTTCCTCTTTGCTCCTACTTATTGCCTCAGTTGTTTGTTTTTGTTTTTGCTTGTCTCATTGCTATGGTGCTAAAAATGCTAGCAACAGCAAATTGTGGGGGTGGTAATGGACACCTTTGCTTTCCCCCTGATCTTGGAAAGGCTTCTAGTTTCCTCATTGCATATAGTGCTGGCTCTTTATTTTAGATAAATACTACTTCTCAGATTAAGGAAAAATCCATTTGTTCTGAAATTTTCTGGTGTTTTTTTTTTCTTTAAAGAAAAAATGTTATGTTTTGTTAAAAGCTTCTTTATCTGATGATATAAGGATGTGATTTTCATTCTTAATGTAGTCTATTTTGTTCATAGTTTCCCTAATATTGAACCTGTCCTGAATTTCTGGTGTAACTCCAACCTTATCATAATGTATAATATTTTTATCTGTTACTATAGCCTCTTTGTTAACATTTTACTTAAAATTTTTGAATCAGCATTCCTTAGGAATGTTGGTATATGATTTTCTTTCTGTATTTTGATTTTCCATGGTTTAGGTATCAAGACAATATTTGTATCATAGAAGGAATTTGGTAGGGTCCCTTCTTTTCCACTTTTTGAAAATAGTTTATTTAACATTAGAATTAATTATTCCTTGAATATTTGATAGAATTCATTTGTAAATCTATCTAGTCTTGTTTTTTTTTTCCTTTTGGAGTTTATGTCTTATTCAATTTCTTTTCCTGAGATTGAGTTATTTAGATTTATGTTTCTTGCTGTGTTAATCTAAGTATTTTATATTTTGGGAGATATTTATTCATTTCACTTAAGTTCTTGGCTTAGGTTATTATTATATAGTTGTGTAACATGATTTGCAAAAATTCCCTTTAACTTCATTTGTTGTGAATTCTTTTACATTTTTGATACTAATAATTTCATTTTCTTTCTTTTAAAAATAAAATTATTTATTTTGTTGTGTTTTTTAAACCAACTCTTAATTATTTAATTTAGTGCTTTCTTTGCTTTTCCTTTGATATTCCGAATTTCTATTTTGACGTTTAATTAGAACTTTTACATTTCTTCAGATTTTAAAAAAATTCTTCTAGTCTTCTATTTCATTAAAGGTCTCTTTACCTGAGTAAGATTACACACAACTTGTCTAGGTAAAGTTTTTGT
The DNA here is from genome assembly GCA_011680675.1 of Gymnobelideus leadbeateri. Classification (NCBI taxonomy): domain Eukaryota; kingdom Metazoa; phylum Chordata; class Mammalia; order Diprotodontia; family Petauridae; genus Gymnobelideus; species Gymnobelideus leadbeateri. Next base: position 119,219 of record WOXC01004937.1, read on the forward strand.
TTTTTTTAAATTGTAAGCCTGCATCTTTGGCATTTTGGAATATTATATTATAATCTCTCCTTTCCTTTATGGTAGTAGCTGCCATATTTTGTGTGATCCTGACTTGGTACTTGAATTCTTTTTTTCTGGCTATTTACAATAGATTTTTCTTGATTTGAGAGCTCTAGATTTTGGTTATTATATTCCTATGAGTTTTCATTCGGGAGGTAACCCGTGGATTCTTTCTTTTTTTCACTGTACTCTTTGGTTTTAATAAATTTTCATTTATAATTTATTGAAATATAGTGTTGTTCAGACATTTTTCATTCATGTGTGACTCTTTGTGACTCCGTTTGAGGTTTTCTTGGCAAAGATCCAGGAGTGGTTTGCCATTTCCTTCTCTAGCTCATTTTACAGATGAGGAAACTGAGGCAAACAGGGTGAAGTGACTTGCTCAGGGTCACATAGCTAGTTAATGTCTGAGGCTGCATTTGAACTCAGGTCCTCCTGACTCCAGGGCCAGCACTCTATCCATTGTGCCATCTAGCTTCCCACTAAAATATAGTACTCTGGACTTTTTTGCCATAGTTTTAAGGTAACCTTATGATTCTTAGATTATTTCTATTTGACTTGTTTTCTAGGTCAATTGTTCTCAATAGGAGATACTTTATAATTTCTTCTATTTTTCTAGTCTTTTGATTTTGTTCTTTTATTTCGTATTGTGACATGGAGTCATTGATTTCTCTTCTGTCCATTCTAGTTTTCATGGAGTCCATTCTTTGGGTATTGCAGCTCTTGTACTAACTTATCTCTTTCCAAGTCTCTCCCCTCCCTGCCCACGTTTTCATTCCTTTTTCACCTCTTGCTTCGTCTCTCTCGAGAATTCTGGTAGATCTTGTTGAAAAGCCATACCTTTATCTGAGACCCTGCCAGTAGTTACTGTGAAATTACTCTTCCTCTAGTTTTGTGCCTAGGATCCATAAAATTTCTCTATTATTACTGTCTTTTTTCATTTATTCTTATCTCTAACCTTATTTCATTGAAGTCTTTTGTCAGAGCCAGGCTCTGACTGTTCCTGTACTTGGGTGAAATGGTAGAGTCCTGTCTTACCACAATCTGGGTTGTCCTAGTCCTGTTGCTGGCCTTTAAATTCCTCTGGTATCTGTGTACAAAGTGCTGGCAGGTCTCAGTGGCAGTGGTGACTTAGCATGCCAAAAACTTTGACTTCCCCCTCAGGTCTAAACCCCACTCTGTCATCAGGTGTTGGAGTGGCTCCACTCCTCAAATCTAGGTTTCAGGACCCTGGAGGCATTTGGCCCTTCTGGGGTTCCCTTGTTGCAACATTTTGATCTTGTTGGGCTATAGGAGCTCTCAGGTTACCTGACTTTCCTGTTGGCTCATTCTGGTTTTTCTTGTCCTGTATTACATTAGGGGTTGGAGCTTCCTTGTCAGAGCACTGTGGTCCACAGATCTGCTACAGACTCCCACTGCCCTAGGAGTGCCAATAGCCTGGCCTAGATGTCCCCAGCTCCTTGGGCTAGGCCCCTTCCTTACTGCCTCTAAACTTCCAGATGTTTCCTCCTGTGTCTACCTGAGCTAGATGAAACTACTTCATGGTACTTTCTTTTGTTTTTTCTTAGACATTATTCACCTTGGTGCTCTTTTTTTGTTCTTTGTGGGAACTGTGTTGTTCTGTATCTTGCCCAGAAGGCTCTAGCATTAATCTTAATGGAACAAAAGAAAGCCATGGAAAATGTTTCCATTGAATCTGCACATGGCTTAGAGATCCCTTGGAGAACAAATGCAGGAGCAAGAACACTTTGGCTGCACGTTTTTTGACTTCCAAGTGAGCCTCCTGGCAAGTCCTCAATCACAGCATCATATCTTAGGCACACTAGTGATGCTGTAATTACTTGAATCCCATGCACACCTTTCTGATTGGCTGCCCCACTTCATGTTGACAATTTACAAATAGCTCTGGTAAGTGCAGGCCTGCCGTAATGTGAGGAGTAGCAGTAGCTGCATGGTAATTAATCACAGCCATCAACCCGCCTCTGAGAGCGGCTTATAGCAGCTTTTAATGTGTGTTTGGATAATTGGAAGTTACAGCAGTGGTACAGGGTCCCAGCTGAATAAATGCTACCACCAAGAAAAAGCCCTCACCATTTCCCTCTGGCAGGTTAATTTGTAAATTAGGAGGGTTTTTTTGTTTTTTGTTTTTTACTTTTTTTCACTTTCAGTTTCTTAAAGGCTTCAAAATTCAGCTGTAGGCTTTGTTTTTAATACACAAATAGAAAGGTTCAGGACAGTGTTCCATCTTTATTTGGCATTTGCCTTTCTCCAGGCTGATTGTAGCCTCCACTAGGCTGAGAGTGGCTGTGGAATGCATTGGGGCTTATGACTCCTTGATAGAGGCCGTTTTCTTGTGTCTGCCTGGTGGATTGTAAAGGGATATTTATGTCCATTATGCATAAAATCTTTGTAATATCTTCAGAATATAATCACCAGAAAGTCTGAGACAGTGGGCACCCTTGTCATGAAATGCCATTTTGAATTTGGGCCACTTTCAGTAAGTTTCAAGAACCTGGCTCCCATGGCAACTCCCTTCTTCTCCCAGCCTTGGAAGGACAGATTGTTGTCTCCAGAAATGACATCGCTAAGGGGGCAGCACCTAGTCAACGAATGACAAACACAGAGTCACTACCTTAATGACTAATGGGGCTAAATTGGGTGTGGGCAATAGTGCTGAGAATTCCCCAAGCAAATAACCCATGCACTCTGCATTGTCAATGGCACTTTTATGAACAGGAATTTGGTCATAATTCAAGGGGAGAATTATCACAGATCCCAAAATGGCTTGGTTCTTAAGGGTTGTACATTGCCATTTTAATAACATTCTTCCAGCAAGTAATGGAAACATAAAGACAAAATTTTTAACATGCTCCCAACCTGCCACTTTGCAAGGGACTTTGCAACCCAAACAAGATAAGCAGGGGAGCTTGCTTAGGGACATTTGGTACGGACTTAGCAGTTTCCCTTCTCCGGTACAGGCGTTCAGTATATTCAGTGTTTTGCTTTCTTCTAGATTATTCCTGCTTCTTTGGGGTACATTTTCTCTCACTCCATGAGCACTTAATTACATGCAAAACCTTGCTTTTGTTCAGGCTTTGGTGAACACAGCTTGCCAACACTGGGATTTGATGATCTCTTTGGAAAGATAATCGCATGTTTTTCAATGGATGTTTGAAGCTTTCTTACAAATAGTCCTGAAAGCATTCTTCCTGCTTCAGCAAAGCTTGTGTCCGAGGAGGCTCAGCAGATGTTCAGTGGTTCCTGACACAGGTGAAGGAAAACTCGTTTCTTTCATCCTATGCATTTCTAGGCTTTGAAAAACCTGGCAGCCTGGATTCTCAGAATAAAATAACCCTGGAGATGCAGTTGGATATTGAAGTGGGAATGCTGAATTTCTAAGCTGTGCATACCCCTGCAGTGTTCTAGGCTTTAAAACAAGCTCCCCCACCATCCTGACTCTCCTTTTCCATGAATGTATTGTCTCAGCTAGGTACAAGGAGGAAAGGACCTACTTCAATTAATTTATACTAAGGTGTGAATGACTGACAGCTCCCTATTCATTCACCCTAGGGACCAAGCATATCTCTAAAGATGATGCTATTAAACTAAGTGGATTGCTGTTCAGTGAAGTCGGGCAGGGTTATAGGGGAAACCAGGCACCCTAAAGCTCATTACTAGATTACCTGACTCCTCTGTCTACCTGAAAGGCTGGTTCTGCTGAAAGATAAGAAATTGGTATGGTCCACAATTAAGTTACAGTTAATTTCTGAAGTTTATTTTAAACTAGTTAAATTCTAGGTCAGACTAACTACCTAATTCTTGTTTTTCTTGCATAATTTCTTTAAAAGATAATGATGCTCACTCTGAAAAGGGGAACAAAATCAAACATGGGGTAGGGGAGGAGCCATTGAAGCCAGATAGATGAGGTAATGGTAGGGGAATAGCCAGCTACTGGCAAGGAGTTCGAGTCTCTAGGCTCCCATGAAGTCTATCCCTGGATACTGAAAGAACTGACACATGTAATCCCAGAGGCCCTGTCATAGATCTTTAAGGAAACATAAAAAATGAGAGCCAGGAACCTGGAAGTGGACAGATGTTGTCTTAATTTTCAGGAAGGGGGTACAAGGTAGAATCCTGAAATTACATAGTGGCAAACTTGATATTATCTCTGAACAAATCAGAGGATGATCAGAGAAGCCTATGGATATTCACATCCTGAAAGAAGGCGGCAATCACTAGGAGCCAGCATGTGGTTACAAAATGAAGTCCTTTGATTAAACTAATGTCCTTTGATCAGGTGATTTGCTTGGTGGATCAAAGCAGTTCACTGGGGATGTGGCGGAGAGGATTCCTGCTTCAGGTATGGGCTGGACTATTTAACAGGGCTCCTTCAACTTTTTTCACTCTTGACCCCTTCAGCACTTCTTAAACTGTGGGTCAGGATCCCATGGGCTCAAGACCCACAGTTTAAGAAGCACTGAACTGTAAGACTGCAGAGATCCTTTCCCATGCTGAGATTCTATGAATGTCTTAGAATCACAAAACACACAATATATGTGTGTATGTGTATACGTATATGTATGTATGTTGTATACATATTTATTTCAGTGAGGCTTTTGACAAGATCTTATGATATTCTTATGAACAAGAGTCGGCCAATAAACATTTATTGAGTGCCTACTATTTTCCAAGCCTGGAGAAGGAAATGGCAAACCACTCCATTATCTCTGCCAAGAAAACCCCACACGGGGTCAGGAAGAATCAGACACAACTGAAATAACTGAACAATCACACATTGCCAGGCACTGTGCTAAGGATTTAAAGAAAGGCCTGACAGTCCCTGCTTTCAAGGAAATGCCAGCCTTGTGAAGTAGGCACCTATGTACACATATGATACAGGATAAAATAGAGATAAGCAACAGAAGGAAGTTACCAGCGTTAAGGGGAATTGAGAAAAAAAAAAACTTCTCACAGAAAGTAGGATTTTAGCTGAGGACTAAAGGAATTGTGGGAAGCCAGGAGGCAGAGAGAAGGAGTGAGAATTCTAAGCATGGGGCACAGCCAGTGCAAATGCCTGGACTCAAGAGTTGAAGCATCCTGTGGCAAGAACAGCCAGGAGGCCCAGGGCTCCGCATGGCTGAGTTTGTGGAGGAGAGTAAGATAGAAGACTGGAAAGGTAGAAGGGGGCCGGTTTATAAAAGGCTTTGAATTTCAACCCTATCTTTTTGATCCTGGAGGCTATAGAGAACTTGTTGGAGTTGATTGAATGGGAGTATGTGTGTAACTGAGTCAGACCAATACTTTAGGAAGACCATTTTGACAGTTGGGTGGAGGAGGGACTGGATTGGGGAGAGATTAGAGGTGGTGGCAATAGTCCAAGCAGGAAGTGATGGGGGCCTACACCAGGGTGACAGTAGGGTCAGAGGAGAGAAGTGGGCATTTAAGGGAGATATTATGAAGACAAAATGGACTGGACTTGGTGGCAGATGGGAATGAAACAGAATGAGTTCCAGGTGACACTTAGGATGTGAGCCTCAGTGCCTGGGATGATGGCAGCCATTTGACCATAATGAGTTAGTTTGGAAGCATGAAGGGAGGGGTTGGAAGGAAAGATAATGAATTCAGTTTTGGACATGCTGAGTTTAAGATGTCTGTGAGATGTTCATTTAGAGATACCCAATAAGTAGTTGGAGATGGAAGATTGCAGGTCAGGAGAGAGGTTGGGCTAGATAAGTAGATCTGAGAATCATCAACACAGAGATGACCATTGAATCCCTGGGAGTGAATGAGATAATTCTGTGAAATAGTATAGAGGGAGAAGAAAGGTGGCTCAGAATAGAGTCCTGATGGACTTCCACTGTTGACATTCATGATAAGGATGAAGATCCAGCAAAGGAGACCAATGAGTGACCAGACAGGAGGAGAACCAGGATAGAAGAGTGGCATGAAAAGTCAGGACTCAAGGAAAAGAGAATTATAGCATCAGAAACTCCAGAGGGCTCAAGCAAGAAAGGGTTTGAGAAAAGGCCATTAGGTTTGGTAATTAAGAGAGCTCATTGGTGACTGGAGAAAGCAGCTGCGGTTGAATGATGATCTCAGAAGCCAGGTTACAAACAGCTCAGAGGGAAGTGAAGTATAAGCAGTAATTATCAGTGGCTTTCTTCAAAAGTTAACCACAAAAGGGAGGAGGGCTGTGGAATGATAGCAGGCATCGGCAGATCAAGTGAAGGCTTTTTAAGGATACAGAAAACATGGGCATGTTTGTAGGCAACAGGGAAGCAGGAAGGGGACAATAAATGAGAAAGTGGGGTTAATAGAGCGGGGGCGATCAGCTAGATAAGATGACATTGAATGGAATCACTTGTGCACATAGACAGATTGGCCTTGGCCAGGAGAAGGGCCACCTCTTCATGTGAGACAGAGGTGAAGGGGGAGATGAGATGAGAAGAGAGGGAAAATAGGGAGACCTTAGCGAACAGCCTTCATATTTTCAATGAAATAGGCTCTCTCTCTCTCTCTCTCTCTCTCTCTCTCTCTCTCTCTCTCTCTCTCTCTCATTCTCTCTCTCAATGTAGGGGCGGGGAGCAATGGGAAGTTTGAGGAGAGATGAAAAGGTTTGGAAAAAAACACCCTGGTGAATGGGATAGTGAGTCAGGGAGATGTAAAAGGATTGCCTTGCCACAGTGAGGACCCAGTTGAGAAAATGTAACATAAATTTGTAGTGCACCTGATAAGCATGGTTTCATGATTTTCTCTAGCTTCATTCAGGAGCATATGAGTTAGGAATGAAGGCAGCAAATAGTGGTAATAATCCAAGACTGAAGCTTGTCAGGGCATGCTCAGTGATAGAGTGAGGGGTCAAAGGATTCCAGAGAAGAGGACAGTGTAGAGTCCATCAAGAGGGGGAAGAGAGGAGAGTGTAGACAATGCACGGATGATGGCCTGGGGAAGAAATTAGGGGTCAAGAGATTGGGGGTCATGGTGATGAAAAAAAAATAGGGGATTGGGAAGCAGAGAGAGAGGTGGAATGACAATAGATCGTGATCAGACAAGGGAATTTCAGTGTTTATGAACATTGAAGTGGAGCATTTGTGGATGATGACAAGATCAAAGGTATGACCATTTCTGTGTGTGGCTCAGGTGGGGTGGAGAAGGAGGTCATGAGAAATTAATAAGCTGAGGAAGTGGGAGATATTGATATGTATGTTGTATTTCCTTAGTTCCAGGGCAGTGGTGGAGGAGATAATGGCTGTGAACCAGTCAATGAACTCAGGGAGGAAAGAAGGGGAATATCCTGGAGGGCAAGAGACAGCAGTGGTCAGAATATTTTTATTGGTCCCTGATTGATGGTGATAGAGGGAGGGCCTGAAAGTGGTGATGGAAAGCAAGGAGGATTTTCACTCTCCCAGCCTTTACCAGTGAGTGGGGTGGGGTGAGGGAATAATGATGGAAGGTGCAGCCAGTGCTGGAAAGGTGGCATCAAGAGGGAGCCTGGGTTCTGTGAAAGCCTGAAGATGAAAGTAGTGAAAGGAAAAGATTTAAGATAAAAGAAGGCTTGTCACCTATGGAGCACCTTGGGAAAGGACGAGAAAACTTGAGAGTAGGACCCAGAGGGTTGAGAGCAGTGGGCTAAGCAAGTACCAGCTGGGGCTGGGGACAGGGGATGTGATGACCATGTGGGGGCTTGAGTAAAGCTAGTTATCAACATCTTTAGGGGGCAGCCTCAGAGAATTAAGCAGTTCAGGTTAAGGGATCACTGGGAAGAGCTGATGAAAGAAAATTTTTCTACTTTCCCTGCACACAGTCTAGGCCAGAAGACCACCAGAGGGAGCATGATGGAATCACTCTTCTCTCCATCTATCTAGGCAAGGGCAGAAACAGACCAGGACAAGCCAGGAAATGAGTGGAGGGAGCAGGATGGATGTTCATACATTCAAGTGAATTTGTTGAATAGTCAAATTCAACAAGTGTTGATTAATGAAATGATCAAATTCCCTGACCCTGGCTGAGGATCAGAAAGATGCATAGGATAGGTCTTCTGGACAGAAGACAGTTGGGTCCTGGGAATGGCTTTGAAGGATATATCATAGACATGGAAGGAAAGACTTAGTCTGATAAAACGGCAGCTATAGAATCCTATAATGAACTTAGGGTCCAGTCCCAAAGCTGTTCAATCAATGCTTGTTGACAAAGCGTATCCACTTCATTAGTCTTGAAAGGTTGTGGCCACAGTTTGGTGGCCCAGTTGTAGAGATTTCCCTTTCAGTGATCTTACCCTTTTCAAACTGAACACCAAATATACTGGCAACATAGATGACTAACAATCTATGGTAGGAGTACCCCATGCCAACTGGCCTACTGGTCACAGTGGCCCCCTCATTGGTCTTACCTCCCTGCTCTCCCCTCTCTAGGCCATTGTCCAGACAGCTGTCCAGTGGATATTCCTGAGGCCTGTGGCTGACTGTGTTGCTTATCTACTCAGTAAACTCAGGCGGTTCCCGATTACCTCTAGAATCCGATATAAACTCTTCTTTTTGGTATTTAAAGCCCTTTACAACCTGGCTTGTACCTGCCTTTCTAGGCTTATTACATATTACTCCCCCCTCTCCCCTGCCCCTACACACACACACACACACACACACACACACACACACACACACACACACACACACACACACACACACACTCTGTTCTAGCAGGTGGGCCTACTAGCTATTCCACAAACTCAGCATTATGTATTTTACCCCTGCCTTCCAACAGGTTTTCCCTATACCTGGGATACTTTTGGACATCACCTCCATCTTTTGGAATCTCTCCCTTCCTTTGGGGCCCAACTCAAGTGCTCCCTCCTATATAACATTACCTGGACTTCCCACAGTCAGTCATGCCCACCTCTTCTGAAATAACTGTATATATTTGATATTTACTTATCTGTATTGAGGAAGATATAAGCTCCCTGAAGGCAGTGACTGTTGGCCTTTTGTGTGTTTGTGTCATCAGCATATCTTAGCTCTGTGCCTGGCCCTTTTTCATTGTCCTTGGCTGGCCTTGAGGTCTCAGTGATATGGGGCACTCCTGGTGCGAGCCTCCTTGGTGAATCTTCAGTATCTTGTTGTCTTAAGAGAATTGCCTCGAGCCCTGAGAAGTTAAGTGACATAACCAAGGTCACACAGCAAGTGCTAGGTCAGAGTTGGACTTGACCCTAGCTCTTCCTGACTTGGAGACTAGGTCTACGCCTACTCTGCCTGGCATGTAGTAGGGACTTAATAAATGCTCAGGGAGGGAAGGAAGAAGGAATAATAATAGCAAAGTACTTAATAGAAATGATTTTGTTTGATCTTTCTAACAGCTCTGGAAGGTAAGGGCTATTATTGCCCTCATTTAACAATGAGGAAATTGAAGCTGAGAGAAATGACATTACTTGCTTGGGTCACTCAGCCAGTAAGTGTCTAAGGAAGGATTTGAAGTTGGGTCTTTTGAATCCAGGTCTAGTCCTGATTTAAATAAAAGAAGATGAAGTTCTTTGAGAAAAGGAAGCTCTTTGGGGGTGTGTTGTCATTCTCTGTTGTCAGAGCTTTGTTATTCTTGTAGAGGAGTGACCAAGGCCATTATTGGGAGCCTTAATTGTGTCCTTTTCCTAGGTGTGAACATTTCCATGATTAAGTCCTGACACTGGTTGGGGGTGATTTGATGGGTCAGACTATTATAGATCTGAGCTGCATGTCTATGTATATAAGGGGGAACCCATCTAGTCGAGGTCCTGGCAGAGCCAGCTAGAACAGAGTGCAGGCCAGAGCCCTTAAACCACACTTAAGTCCCTGAGGGGTGATGCTTCCACTGCTGGCATGGCACCAGCCCTCAACAACATGCCCCATGGCAGCCAAGGAGGGTCAATGATGGAACCTGTGAAGCTGGAGTAGCAGCAGCTAAAGGAATTCTTTTTTATTTGTACAAAATAGTGAATAATCATAACCTGGCTGGGGAAAAAAGGGTGGTTTAACTTTAAACAAGTCCTTCTGTCTGGAAGCATCTATTTTGAAGCTTGGGACCAGCAGCTTTAGCCCCAGCACTTCGGGTTTGGACTCAGTAGGCTTAGCAGCCTTAGAATCAGACTTGGATACCTTGGGATTGGACTTGGTGGCCTTGGGGTCAGACTTGGCAGACTTAGCATCAGATTTGGTGGCCTTGGGGTCAGATTTGGTAGCCTTGGGGTCTGACTTACTGACCTTGGCAGCGGACTTGGCAGCCTTGGGGTCAGTGGGCTTGGTAGACTTGGGGTCAGTGCTTCTGGCAACCTTAGAGTCAGGCTTTGTGATCCTGGAGCCTAGATGCTTGATGCCAATCCTAGGACCTGGACGCTTGGTGGACATCTTGTGGCCAGCACATTGGGCACTGGCCTTGGGGATCTTGGGCCTGAGGAGCTTGGCTCTGGAGGCCTTGGTGCTCAGGGCCTTGATGGCCTCTGCTCAGACCTTCATGGCTTTGGTGTTGTTGGCCTGCATCTTCTTCAGCCCCTTCTTATTGTGTTTCTTGGCAAAGCACATGTTTCTCAGAAACTTGGGGTCAAACCCTTTCAGAGACTTGTATCTCTGTGACCTAGGTTTCTTGATGCCATTTCTGTGCCATTTTCATGATTGGTTGTGGGTGGTATGGTTCTTAGACTTAGTCATCTTTACACCGCAGCCTGTGGTAACAGGCACTCCACGCACCAGAAGAGGCCAAAGGGAGAGAGAGAAAGAAGGAAGCAGCTAAAGGAATTCTGGGAGAGAGGTAAGCAATCCTTGTCAGGCCCAGATTGGGGGCAGGGGCCCAGATGCAAGCACGTGTTACCGGGTCTGGAGGAATGGCAACATACTGAGTCACAGTGCCAGAGAATGAGTCCCTCCTCTCCTGTTAGTATTCAGATGATCCAGTCCCAGTGGGCAAGAGATTGCCTCTCTGGCTACCATAAGCACCAAATTCCTTTTTGGGGAGTGCCAAACTCTTAAGGAAGTACTAGTTCAGGATTGTAGGAACCCAAGGGCCCCATTGGAAGGTGAAGGGTTCACTTTATTAACCCCCAAATGCTTTTTCTTTCTGGCAGAGGGAGTCTGAACCACAGGGTGGCGCTGTGAGCCTGAAGTATTCTAGAGGCCCTGGAGGAGGAAGGTGGAGGACACACCAGTCAGGGATCAAGGGGTTTGTGTGCTCATACAGCCATAGGGTCCTGCCTGATTTTGATTTTGTTTTGTCTTCTTTCTGTGGGATGAAATCAAGGCTGTCTTGTAGCTGATACTGCTGGGGTGAGTGTGTGCTTGTGTGGGGCCCGGGGTCATGAAATATGGCCTGCTATTCCCTGGAGGTTCCTGGGCTAGGAGTGGGTAGAATTGAACGTTCTGTGCTGCAAGTAACACTCACAAGTAAGGATTTGTGTTCACTGACATATTAGGCCCAGACCTACAAGTAAGTAGGAAGGTATAAATTCTGAAAAAGGGAAAAATCTAATGCATGTGCCTTTAGAAGGGTTTGGATGTGCTTCCCCTCCCCCTTATATACAGGAGCTGAGCCCAGAACATTCTGGTCAGAGGACACAATCCAGATCTGAAGAATTTTTAATGGAACTTTGCATGGCCACATTCAGATCTGCACTGATTTAAAGAGCTCTATTCTGCTCATAGCTACTACTAAGGTCCAATTTCTAAGTCATAAAACCCAAGCTGTGGTTAGAAAAAAACATGTTCAAAAGGTACTGCAAATTGTGTGTTGAATTGTGTTGCCCATAGTTAATGAATTTGGCACATTTGTGGGCCCCCCATCCTGTATTAAAGATTTGATTTCCCCAAAGAAGCTCAGGGACCCACTGAAAGAACATCTGTTTGCCAGTCCTGGGGTTTTCCTAGCCTATGTGTTCAGCTGGACCAGGAAGGGTCTAAACTGTTACAAAGACGCTTCTGGGCCTCCCATCCCCTCCACTCTCACCCACCTTGGAAGACCCATGCACACTCCTGTTCATAATGGTTGGAGGCTCTAATCACCGCTCCTATTTCTGTTACTTTGTAAAGCTTATAGAATATTCTCCTCAAAAACAAAGGAACCTGGAACTCCAAGAGGACAGGTATCCTCCTCCTTGTACAGGTATGGGAGCAAAGGCTCAACGAACAGGCCCTATTAACTGTCACTTGGCAGAGTTGGCTAGCTCCTCCCCCATCTGGGACAATCATAACTTCAAAACAAAACCTTGGAATTCTGGCTTCTAGTGTATCCTTCAAATGGTTAATATTGAAACAAAATGTTAATGAAATAATAGGGTTTTCAAAATTAGAGACTCGGTTCCACAGATGGAAAATGGCTCACTCTTTCATTAACAGCCCAAATTTTCTATGCGCAGAAAAATGACAACCGGCAATTTTTTTCATTACACTAATCCACAAAGCTGCTAATTTGGTGAGATTTTGTACAGAGTGGAAATGCCTTCTAAGAGGAGAATTTGAGTCCACTTGTCCTTTAAGAAGCCACTGTACCTAGCATCAGATTTTGCTGAGTGTGTAGAGGCACAGAAAACCACCAGCCTTGGATTCTGCTACATTGGACCTATATTTGGAATCAGTTGGTTCAAATTGAAGCAGTTTCTCATTCACTTTCTCTTCACTAAGCAGTGTTCATATGACCAAAGCTGGACTACAGCTAACATATTTGATCTTTGAAGTTAGAATGAGTTGTTGCTCCATATCCCTGACCAACATCCACCCCCCCCCCTTAAAAATAGACTTTGGAATTTGTGGCATGTTCATTTGTTAGTGGCTGTAATAAAGGATAGCTTGCTCTGGTTGTGTGCAGGCATTCTGGGATAAGGGAGCTGGGCAATTGAAGTAAGGGGTTCTGGGATGGGAAGGAACACATTCCAGGCATGAGGGACTGCCTAGGCAAAGGCACCAACCAAGGTGGGAGGTAGATCACACACAAGGACCAGCAAGGGCACAAGGACCAGCAAGAAGGGCAGTTTGGCCGGAGTGGAGAGTAGGAGGAGGGAATCATTTATAATGAGCCTGGAAAGTTAGGAGAGACCAGATTGTAGAGGGCTTTAAAGGCTAAACAGAGGAATCTGTATTTTATTCTAGAGGAAATAGAAAACTGCTGGAGTTTGAGTAGGAGGCCAGATGCACACCTGAGGAAAGTCAGCATTGGAGGGTGGGTCAAAGTGGGGAGAGCCACAAAGCAAGGAGGCAGTTAGGAGGCCAGGCAAGAGGCAGGATGAGTTCAAACCAAATAGTGTGGCTGTGTGAGGGGGAGCACAAACTCCTGGCTATCTTCAGAATTGAGGGACGGCTGAGAAATAAGTCCTAATTCTAGCCAGTAAAAACAGACTGATTTCTTTTGGTTGGCATCTGCCTGTTCACCCTAGTGTATCTATATATGTATATGTGTGTATATTTGTGTATTTATATTTATGTGCATATATGTATGTGTCTATATACACACATGTATACACACAAGTATGTGTCTATATACACACATGTATACACACACACAAGTATGTGTTTGTGGGGGGTGGGAGAGGGAGAGATCTTGAAAGGAACCACAACCATCCTTTCTTCATTCCAACAGGTGTCTGTTATTTCGAGAGAGCCCTCCCCCTCCCCCATTTTCTGGTAGGACTTATTCGACCAGGAACCACGGGTGGAGTTCTTGCTCTCTGCAGCCCTGGATTGAGTGCTAAGGGGCTATATGGATAAATACTTGGTACATGCCCTGCATCTCTGGGCTTTTCATTGACAATCTCATCTTCTCTCTAGATGTTTTTACTTTAGCTGCACATATACACATTTGTATTGTTTAATCCTATTAATGGAGGGACAGTGGAGTTATACCAGAGTACATATTCCCTAAATCAAGGTGAATTCCAATAGGATTTCACAGTGTTTTCTCTTTGATTTGCTGGTGTGTTAGAACTTGGTGTGGGAACTCCGTTCACCAAGCCAGATGGCGACCCCTGCGTGGATTTTCCATTCGTAACCCCTTTCCAAGTTTTGGCTGCTTTCGTTGGCGTTGCGTGGCCTAAGAGTGTGCCCAGTGCAAAGTTAGAATGCTTTGTATTCTGAACCAAGGCTGTGGCTGCAATACAGGTAAGTGCAGCCAGAAACACCTTAGATTCATTACGCCTCTGAATTAATTAATTTTTGGTCGTTGCTCGTTCAGAAACTTTTTCTTGTTGCATTGTTTATAGTTTAAGAAGCACTGGCCAGAAGATAAACCTGGAGAGTAGCTCAAGGCCCCCACCTGGTGATTTGGCCCAGTTCCACAGCCGGTCAGTGCAAGCTCCAGAACTGTATCCCAGGCCTTTCTGGCTCCATCCTTGCTCTCCCATTTGGCAGCTCCTTTGCTTTACATTTTATGAAGCAAATGAATGTTCATTTCTCTAGAACTAGTCAAAAACATAGCAGGATTCTTCAAAAGTACATTCTCATTTGTTGTCATGTAATAAGGTAACATTGGAATTAAAAAAAAAAAAACCACAAACCCCTAAGATACTGAAAGTGAGTTTAATCATCTTGCAAGTCCCTATTTAATTTCCGTTTCAAAAGCTCCTTTCGAACCTCACTATGTTTTGATGAAAATGTTTGGTAATGTAAGATATTAACTCAGTTTGTAGATGAAAACTCAAGCCTCCAACTTGAGCCCCACACATGGGCTGGGAGCAATTGACTGATTTGTCAAACTGATTTCTTTAGTTGGATTCCCCAGGCTTTTATGGTAGTGAGAACAAAGGCTTGGGAGGATAGAAAAGGGGGGAAAATCGAAATGGCCCTTATAGAGAACCGATGGTTGGGAGCTCTTTTTTGAGAGGTAATACAGGGTAAAACTGGTTTAACTGTCAGCCTACGATATTATATGATGATCTGCGTGTGCTTTTTTAAAGAGTGCTATCCCAGATTTCCAGGGCCGTCTTGTGGTGAGGGAAGTGGCTGTCATTCTTTCATGGAATGTACATGCTCAAAACTCTTTTGGATTCCCTGTTGCATGTAGGATAAAATAGAATCTCCTTAAACTGGCATTTAAGGCTTCTACTATCAGGTACCACATTCTTTTTCCATTTCTTGGTATAGTGGAAGGGCCCTCAGATTTGATAGGATCTGAGTTCAAATTCTGGCCCTGCTATTTAGTAGTGTGACCTTGGTCAACTCAGTTTCCTGCTCTGGGCAGTACTAGAACAAAGGTGGACAATCTGTCCCATATAAGGAGTTTTAAAGAGCCCCTGGCAAATGACTGTGTTCCTCTACGGGAGAAGTCGGGGGTGGTGGCTGAGAGGCAGGTACAGTAGCTGAATGCTGAGAATAGAAGCAAGACTAGGGTTTTGCAGAGGGAGTCACTTAGAGTGGCTGCAGGCTAGGAAGAGTCTCCCTGACTCCAGTCTGTGGAAGGTCTTTAGAGAGAGAGAGGTGGGGGGGGGGGGATAAGGCTGCACTGGGGAACAACTCTGTCTCCTGTCTTGATGACCTTGTATGTCCCTAGAAGAGTCACCCTCTTTGAATTCTCAGACTTACCCAAAGGAAAGCAGAAAGATCACACAAGAGGGCCAGGTTAGAAGTGTAATGGGCCACTAAGGTGGGGCGGGGGTAGGGTATTGCTGATATCCCTTACCCTGTGGCTGAGTGGTCCCAGGCTTGGGGAAAACACTTCTCCAGGCTCTGTTGCCTATAAGCTCAGTTTGTCCTAAAAAGGGGTAGCTTGGAGTGGGGCTACTTCAGATAGGACAAGGATATAACTCTTTAGCGGCATGCTTTCTTGGATGTGTTGGGAACAATATCCTAACCCCTTCTCTCCCATTCCAGTTAGGCTAGTTTTTCCTTAAAAAGGTATTAAACTGGGGTGGCTAGGTGGTGCAGTGAACAGAGCACTGACCCTGGAGTAAGAAGGTCCTGAGTTCAAATCCAGGCTCAGATACTTGACACACTTACTTGCCGTGTGACCTTGGGCAAGTCACTTAACCCCAATTGCCCTGTCTTCCCCCCTCCAAAAAGCAAAAAAAGGTATTAAATCCAATCGCAAGATTTAATTGACTGAGTTGACTAAACTCATGGGCCATAAATATCACTTGCTGGTCACTTGAGTATAAATAAAGACAAGAAGCTCTGGCCTCTTCCTGAGGCTTGCCTGGCAGACCACAATGGGCAACTCTGGCAAGGGAGCTTTCTTCAGCTGAATCAACTCAGGGTATCCCTGGTGTACCTCTCTTTCTAATACCTTTTCCCTACTATGGCAAAATAAATCTTCCTTTGTTAACTGCTATGAAAGTGACCTATGAAAGACTCATTTCATTCCATTATCACACCTAAACTCTTAGTAAAGGACTGACTTGAGTCAGACCCAGCCCAGAACATTGGGGGTACCTTTGCCTTTCTTGATTCCTTGAAACTTTTCCCTCTCAAGCCACTTTACCTTTCCTAAAGAATAGAGGTGGGAATGTTGGATTTGTGACCAAAATGTACCTGGAAATGGGTACCACTGTTTTGGAAGGGCCAATCCTTGGAGGGAGGCTTAATTTAAAAAAAAACAAAAAAAAAAACCGAACAGACTTTTTTTTCCTTCTGAGCTTGACAAACATTAAAGAAGATAAATACAATCATATACAAAATTGTACATGAAACTGCTATGATTGCATATTGCTTTGAAAAAAATAATTTCATTATGGTTTCTGAGCTCTCCTGCTTGTTTATATCTCTTTTTGAACTCTCTTCTGTTCTCTTCTGTGCATTTTTTCCCTATGAGGCATTTGGGGTTAAGTGACTTGCCCAGGGTCACACAGCTAGTAAGTATCAAGTAGCTGAGGTTAGATTTAAACTCAGATCCTCCCTACTCCAGGGTTGATGCTCTATCTACTATGTCTTCTGTGCATTTTAAAATGCATCATTGACTGGCTCTTTCTTTGGAATCACTAGCACCATTCCCCTTTCCCCCCAATTCTTTGTCCCCTAAAAACCCTTTTTCTTGCAACATATAAACATAGTTATTCAAAAGCAGTGAGGGCAGTAGTCATATTGTAAACTATCTTTTTCTGTTCCTTGAGTCCTCCTTACCTCTCTGTTAGGAGGCAGGTAACATGCTTTACCATGGGTCCTCTGGAATCATGCTTGGCAGAGTTTTTCAGATTTGCACAGTTGTTGGTTTTTACAGTGTTGTTGTTACTGTACAAATTATTCTTTTGGTTCAGTTCCGTCCTTATTCAGTTGTGTCTGACTCTCTGTGACCCCATTTAGGTTTTTTTTTTTTTGGCAGAGATATTGGACTGGTTCACCATTTCCTTCTCCAGCTCATTTTACAGATGAGGAGACTGAGGCAAACAGGATTAAGTGACTTGCCCAGGGTCACACAGCTAGTAAGTGTCTGAGGCAGATTTGAACTCAGGAAGATGGGTCTTTCTGACTCTAGGCCTGGTGTTCTATCTACTGTGCTACCTAGCTGTAATTAGTCTTCTTGGAGGATAAATGTGAAGAAGCAGCTGACATTAGCTGTGAATTAAGCAAAACTATCTTAAGAGAGGCAGTCTGACATAGTAGATAATGAGCTGGTCTTGGAGTCAGGAAGATTTGGGTTCGAGTGAGACCTTGGCCTCTGTCTTAACTTCTCAGGGCCCGGGGTAGTGTTCTAGGCCTATAACTGGCAGAGCCTGGACTAAGGAGCCTGAGCAGGAGATCTTTCTTCCTTGGTTCCCTGACCTGGGGGGCTGTTCCTGCTATCTCATCACCCTTTCCTTGGGAGTGAGCCATAGTTCTCCAGCAGATAAACAATATCCTAGAAATTGTTTCCATAAGATTATTCACACAAAGATAGATTTTTTCATTGCAGCATAATTCACAGGTAACTTTTAGCTCCTTAGTCCGTCAGCCTCATTGAGAAGTCCCTCCTCTGATGATGTCACAGGGTTGGTAAGACAAAAGTTAAAATGGGTTTAATAGTCGTTCAGGTAACATTATTAGGTAGTATTAACTATAATATAGCTTAAGTAATAAGCTTCCAATTAGCTCAGTTTTCTTTGGGGGAGCAAGGTGTGCAGCTTCCCAGTATTAGTATCCTGGGGCTAAGGTGGTCTCCATTCCCTCCTCCCACACACAACCGAGCATGGCTTTCACCACCTTTGGCCCTGGCCTTGCTTTGTGGTACTTACCTCAGTTGTAAACACTCGTAGCTATGGCTCTCACTGGGCCTTAGCTTCTTCCTCTAAGGAAGGTTGAACTGCATGGCCCTTTAGTGGCCTTTTAGCCTGTGATCCTTATGTCATACTTCTGTCCTCTTGCTTCACCTTCCAGGCAAACTGACCTACAAGCTGGGAGGCAATGGAATACAGTGGAAAGGTCTCTGTCCTCTTAAGAAATTTGAATTTGAATCTTGGCTCTGACACCTGCTCCCTGTCTGGGGCTCAGTTTCCTCATCTGTAAAATGAGGGTGTTGGTCTTAGTGGTCTTTGACATCCCTCCAGCTCTAGAGCTATGAGGCTGTGACCTGCTTTGCATATCTACCTGTATCTTCTACTCTTCTGCATTCCTATAGGCCAGGGAATAAGGGAATATGCATTTATCAACATGTAATATTTCATAGGCTGTCCCTTAGACTTGGACTCCACTTCCTCCTCCTCCTGGCCTCTCAGAATCCTTTTATTCCTTCAGGTCTCAGTTCTGTGAAAACCTTGTCTTGTCCCCTCCAACTTGCATCCTTTCTGCCCCCTGCCCCAATAAGAGATAAAAATAGGGACTGGACCTGGGATTTCACTGGAGGGAATTCCCTGAAGAACTGCCCTCTGCCAGTTCAGGCCTTCACTTTCCTGCTATTTCTAGTCCTAGTTCCCTAGGGCCTTGAGAGGTTCACTGACTTGAACTGAACCAGGGTCACATAGCCAGGATGTGCCAGTCTTCTTGGCTTCAAGGCCTCCTCTGGCTCCTCTCCCATATTTTTTTCTGAGTGAATAACATCAAAATTCCCTACAAAGGTAACTGACCTGATCATAATATTGTCTATTTCCAGCAGAACAGAATCCTTTTCATTTTTTGCAGGAGGAAATCGAGACCCAGAGAAGAAAAGTGACATACCCCATGTCATACAAATAGCAAATTGCTGAGCTGGGATTTGAACTCAGGGCTGTTGGCTCCAAATCCAGGGCTCTTGAGCTCCCCCACGCTAATTCTTATTGATCAGATCCATAGAAATGCTTCTGAATGTTATTATACATCATCAAAGGTCTGCTAGCAAAAGGGACAGATAGCAGGTGTTTGAGGACATTTTTAATCACAACGAAAAATGATGTTTGCCTTGATGAGGAGGGAAAGATCCGGCCGAAATAATCTATCTAGTTGCTATCTGCACCTCACACTGTGCCTTGCACGTAGTCGAGATTTAATAAATATTGGTTGAAAGAAAATGAATGTCAGTTTCTCAATCTTCTCTAGACTTAGGTCACATCTGCATATATTTTCCATGGAGATATTAAGTGTGGCCTTCAGGAAAATTGTATTTGTGCTTTTGATTAAATTAAGCACACATTTAGGTGAACTTGAGTGGCCCCCAGGTTTGGGGGAGGATGAAAACTACTAGGATGGGAATGAGAAAGCAGGTGGCTTTTTCTCTCTCTATATTTGACGGATTCTTTAGGTCCTGGAGCACGGTGGCATTTTCCATATTCATTCTCTCTCCCCCCCTCTCCCCTATCCCCCTCCTCCCTCCTTCCTCTTCTGCCTCCCCTTCCCCTGCCTCTCTTCTCTCCACATCATCTCTCTCCCTCTCCCCTTCCCTTCTCTCTTTCCCCATCACTTTCTTTCTCTCCCCCTCCCTCTCTCCACGTGCCCATTCATCTCTCCTCTTTTCACCCCTTCTTTTTTCTCTCCCTTTCTCTCTCTTCTTTGTCTATCTCTACATAGACACACACCCATGCACCTGCACACACACACACACACACACACACACACACACACACACACACACACACACACCTTTCTTTGGAGCCTACATGATTCGCTTGCAAAAGGTTTGGATTAACATTTGGGACAGAGGGCCCTCTCCTTTGGCATATTGTGGCTCCCTTTGGCAGATTGGTGAAGCCTATGTATTTCTCAGAATTATGCTTTTAAATATACAAAAACATATGATGAAAAAGGAAATCAAATAAATTGAAAGAGTTTACACACACACACACACACACACACACACACACACACACACACACATATTTTTTTTTTTCTAAAGTAATTCCTGGTCCTCCCCAGGTTAAGGGGAAGGGGAGGATGGGGCAGAATGCTGCAGAAGCTTTGGAGTTAGAGTGAACATCATCTCAAACCATACCAGAATTTTAGCACAAAATAGAAAATGACATGAATAACAGAACACAAGAGCCAGAATGAAGCAGGCCTAGCAGATCTCTAAACTTTGAAATGCAGATTCTATTACAGTGGATTTTTTCCTCTGTGACCCAGTCAGAAAGCACCACACTTAATGGAAATGAGATTAAAATCAAACTTTCAAGGTTTGTGGCAAAAGCGTCCATTTTTTATCCCTTAATCTGTAGGATCTTATTTTAGTCTGAAAATTTTAAAAAATCAGTCTAAAGTCATTTTGGTTGAGATACTCCATGTTACTCTGGGCTTTTAAAATCATCTGCAAATAGCCAGATGCTCTGGCAGACTTTCTGATGGTCAGACCTCTGGCAGTGCTCCCCTCAAGTTGTAGCTTCTGGGATCTAACTTATAGGACCAAATCCAGAGAGATAAAGGTTGAAAACTGCCATTGAAGTAGCTGATTTCAACAAAGGGTGGGCTTTCTTGGAAATCGGATTCCAGCCCTGCTCCTTCCATAAGAAGCTCTGTCCCTTTTAGGCCACCAGTTTCTCTATTCTGGACTGTGGTTTCCAGCTCCATACAGTGAAAGGAATTAGTCTGCAGCAGCCTTGATATTGTATGCATCTGTCCTCCTGATACAAAGATCAGTGGCCACCAGGGCATCTTATTCTTGGTCAAAGTGATTTTTAGTTGGTGTGGTGCTTGGCACCTAGTAGACATTTACATGCTTATCGGTTGATTTTCAGAGGTGACATTTTATATTTTCCTGGTTGAAATAGAGTTCAGCATGTGATGACTTAACATTATAATTAAACAAAAACCATTTTGGTGCCATACTATGGGGGTATAAGTAAATACAAAAAGGCCCTGGCTCTACACTGGATTGTCTCTGTCCTTGTGGCAGGTGTCATGGCCCAGTGGGGAGGACTGAATTTGGAGTTACAGGGCCTGAGCTCACATCTTGGCTGTACTACTCCCTGCGTAGACAAGCCATTTAACTTTCCTGGGTTCTCTATAAAATAGGCAATTAGACTCAACAGACTCTTGGGTCTTTTTCAGTTTCTAGATCTGTGATCCTATGATGTAGATGGCTAGAACATGTTTGAAAAATATGAAATTATTCCAAGTGTTTTTAAGTGACTAGGTTTTTGCTTTTGGACTTGGAACAATGAAAGCTCAAACAGAAATCATGTTTGTAATACATCAGTCACCTTGTATTATGGCTACTTGTATATACTTCCCTCATTGTAAAATTCGACAGAACAAGCCAACAGAACTTATGGACATGTCTCTGTTTACTTTTACTCCGAGCTCTACAGACAGTCTTGAATGACAGATTTTAGGTGGAATAACCAGGAGGAAAAAACCCACTTGATTCCCTTGGAATTGGTTGTTCCCTTGTTTCTGTGAGCCCATTTGGAGTTTTCTTGGCAGAGATCCTGGAGTGGTTTGCCCTTTCCTTCTCTGGCTCATTTGACATTGTTTTCTTACATCGGTAAGATGGGTTTTTTTCTTACAGGGTTGGTGTTAGAGGATGCGTCATATAAATTGAATATCGATAGCTCCCATTTTATTGCCCTTGACGATCTGCAAATCACTTTACACACATTTGCCAATTTAAGCCTTACAATTGTTCTGTGCCCTATGTGCTATTGCATATCTCTGTTTTATAGATGAGGAAACTGAGTCTAGAAGATGTCAAGTGGCTTGCCCAGGGTCTCCTAGTTAGTAAATATCTAATAAAGGATTTGAACCCAGTTCTTCCAGCTATCTCTTCCAGTGCTTTTTTTTTATACCCTAATCATCATATCCCCAAATATAGCCTTTTATATGTCCCTATAGAAAAGGTCCCTACTTTGGGACCTTTCTCCTCTGTGCTGTCTCCTCCTTTGTATCAGGTCTGCTGGGGCAGCAGAGGACACAGAGAGCCTGGAGGCTGGTGCTACAGATGAGACATGAAGTGAGGGCAGCTTGGGCTGGGGCGGTGGCACGGGAGGGGGAGGAGAGAAGGTCCTCAACAGGAGAATGAGTTCTAACAATAAGAAGAGGTTAATATTAACGGTGAGCAGTAGTAATATTTATATTGTGCTACTGTGTGCCAGGTACTACAGTGCCAAATGCTTTACAGATGAAGAAACTGAGGCAAAAAGAAATGAAGTGACTTGGCCAGGGTCCCACAGCTAGTGAGTGTCTGAGGCTGGGTTTGAGCTCAGCTCTTCCTGACTCTAGGCCCAGTGCGCTAGCCAGTGCTTCACCGAGGTGCCCATAGAAAGACTTGGTGACTGTATATTATAGGTGAAGGAGAAGGAATGAAGGTGGCTTGCTGATTTTGAATCTAGAAAACTAGCAACATGGTAGAGTTATTAATAAAGATAGGGAATTTGGGCACGGGTGTCAGTTGTGGGGGCAAGGAGCATCAGGGGAGATCCTTGATTTGATTTGACCCTAATCCAGAGTTGTTGGTCTTCACTTGGAAGCCTTTCATGGGCTATGATCCAAGATACCATCTGAACATCCTGCTGAGCTGCTTCCCTTCTTGATCACTCAGCATACAGGGCCAACTCTTTTTCCTTGGCTCCATGGAGTCTCTGTGGGGAGAAATTGCTCAGTTAGTGGGGGGCATTTGGCCTTCTCCAGTGCTGCCCCCCACCCTTGCCCTGTTAGTGCTCACACAAAGTCGTGTTACTGCAGCAATTTCCCAAGCACTGGCCCACGAGCCCGGCCGCCAGCTGGGAGGGGAGGAGCACAAGGATGATGCCTGGTTTACAGAGGAGCAAACAGGTGCAGAGGGGCTAAAATGACGTGCTCATGATTCCACAGCTAATCAGTATTAAAGCTGCATCTTCTGACTACTCAGGTGGCTGCTATTTCCATGTTGTGTCCTCAGGAGATATGCCATGGGGTAGTGTTAAGTATTAAGTGCTACTTGCCTCCTCTAAGAGTCACAAATTAAAACAGGATGCCAAAGTTAGGTGCTGGCAACGCTAGGTGGCTCCACAGTGCATAGAGCACTGGGCTTGGAATCAGGAAGACTCGTCTTCCTGAGTTCAAATCTGGACTCAGACACTCACTGTGTGACCCTGGGCAAGTCACTTGGCCCTGTTTGCCTCAATTCCTCATCTATGAAATGAACTGGAGAAGGAGATGGCAAACCACTCCAGTATCTTTGCTAAGAAAACCCCAAATGGAATCGCAAAGAGGCAAAAAGCATGGAAATGGCTGAATAACAACAAAGCGTTAGATGCTAGATGGCTTAGGGCAGGTCTCTCTCAGCATTTCTCATGGAGTTTGGGCCTGCTATTGGAATTAGCTGTGGGCCTGACTTTGACCAACAATCTCATCCTACCCCACTCTGTATCTGTGATTGGGAAGCTGAGAGGCAGCAAGATCTGTCCTCCTGGAAGCCCAGGGGTGTGGCTGATATGGAAGTGGGAAAGCAGCTGCTGTGATGAGGCAGCCAGAGGGCTGCAGATGGAAGGTGGGGATTTCTCAGTTCTTTTCCACTTTCCCTCCGTCTGTTCCAAGAGGGCAGGATGTTTTCCCAGGGTATGGGAGGCTTATTATCTTTGTTTCTTAAAAAAGTTTTGTTGACTGTTTTGTGCTTAAATATTTGCTTTGTCTCAGAAGCCAGTAAATGTCCTTTCTGACCTATGTGTGTTACTATTTTGATACAGCCCTGAAATAGGGAGATGAGAGCACATGAACCTGGAGAAAGATGGCGAGCTTTGGTATGTTGCCAGAGCACCATCTCTAGCTGAGGATTCCAGCTAAGGAAGAGAATTATTGATTCCATTTGCAACTTCCCCAGGCAGAGAGAATATTTTTTGTCTGGGTTTCTCTAGGTGCATGAGTCAGAGGTGGTGCTAGATTGTCATCGAGATGGATGGCTGCCATTCTTTCCTGGTCTGATTTGAAGGGAAAGCCACTCCCCTAGTGCAGCTAGGGCCAAGGCAGTACATAGGGATAAATTCATGCCTAGAGGAGAAGAATCTTGGTCCACAAATGGTAGGGGGGAGCATCTTCCTATCTGCTCCACAGCTCAGTTTGGCCACCATCACTAGCATCACTAGAACAAGATTCTAATACTCATGGTAAGAAATCCCCTTGGCCATGGTCCAAGATGGAATTGCCTTATATGGAATCCAGTTTTATGTTTCATTTAGGTCAAGTCTCTAGTATTAATTAGAGCTCTTTGGAGAGGTTAGATTCATGATGTTTTCAGGGTAGGGAGTTCTCAGTGTGGAAACTCCCTTTACCGATGTAGATCAGCAAGTTTCTCAGAAAGTTGCTTTTGGGATTGAAAGGTTGTGTCTTAGCTAAGGAAGGACAAATAACAAGTATGTGTCCCAGGCAAGTTATTCATTCTCTTTAATTCCCTTAGATATAAAATCTCCTATTTTCCTTGTCTACATCTTTCGATTTTGACTGATATAGTAACTATTTTTATTAGTCAGATATTTGGAGGGATTGTGTATATGCTTCTTAAAATGGAAAAAGGATGTTTTTATCCCAATATAATGTAACCTATTTGACAGAAGAGGTTGTGAAGTTTTTGGTGTTGTCTCCTTAGAGTCAAACACCATACTTGAATATTTGTAGGCACCTAATAAATGTTTGTTGACTTGAATGAGAGGCAACATAAAAAAAATTCTCCCATTGCTCCATTATACAGAGGGCACCCTACCAATTCCAGCACATCCTAGAACACTTCATTGCCTGCTCTGTGAAATCCTAAGGGGCATGAAAGAGATCGATCTACATATTCACAATGGAAAAACAAAATGGAGAAAAAGCATATGTCACTCAGGCTACAACCTGCAGTAGTGGGCACGCATGTTAAGTCCAACCATGTGTATGTGTACATGTGTGGACACACATCTCAAATAGACAGTGAAAGACAATGCCCTGGATCCAGAATGGAGTAGAAGAGGCTGAATCCCGTTTGGGAAGCTGTGCTGTGTTTTCAGCGATCCAGTACTACTTTCTATAGCAAAAGTCCGTGTCTTTAACAGAAAGCATCCCCCTGGGATGCTGTATGACTGTGACCTCTGTGAGCCTGGTCAAATCCAAATGATAAAGAACTCAAAGGAGATCTAAGTGGCAGGTTTAAATAGGCTGCAGGATTTCCAAGCAATGATTTCCATTAGAGAAGAAAGCCATCATTGAGGATATGTGTGAGCACAAAAGGAAGTAAGCTAGTCATGTATTAAGAATGAGAGCCAACAGTCAGATGAAATCTGGGAATATTGGACTTGGGAGACACTTTTGAGGTCATATAGATCAATTTGTAAACTGAATAGGAATTCCCTCTATGATATCCCCACTGAGTGGTAAAGGCAGTGTGGTGTAGTAGAATGTTAAACTTGAAGTAAGAAAGATCTAGGTTCCAATCCATCCTCGGAAACTTACTAGCAGGTAACCAAAACATTTAGCCTTTCTCGGTCTTACTTTCCCAGACAGAAAGATATGGGTAGAGCATTTATTATGCCAGAAACTGTCTTAAATACTGAGATACGAATGCAAGCAAAAAAGTCAGTTCCCTACCCTTAAGGAGCTTACATTTTAGTGGGAAAAGATTATGCATAAAGGGATCTAGAAAGTAGGGGCAGGGATATGGGGAGAAAGCCCTTGTTTGGGGCAAGATTGTGGCAAGGATGTGGAGAAGTCTAGGTAGTGAGGAGTAGCACCATAAGTGAAATAAACCTGCCCATATAGAAGAGGGGACCATGGAGTGGTGGCATCTCTAGGTTGAGAAGGTTACTGATATGGACATGGAGAAAACTGAAAAATGTAGGGATGGAGTTGGGAGTGAAGTGAGCATGGCCCTGGTGTATCATGAAATGGTGAGCATGCCAGCAATTCACCAACCAGAAGAGAGAACTTAAAGGCCTCAGTCTGTCAAATTGGATTCTGTGACTTCAGAGGTCTCTTGCAGCGCTATACCTGTGATCCTATGGTAATCTAGCCTCCTCTTGAAGAATTCTGAGTAAGTGATAAATCATAAGCTCCCTAAAGTAGCACATTCATCTTTTGAATAGTTTTAAGTGTTAGGGAGTCTTTCCTTCCATTGGAATGAAATTACTGTCTTCAACTTCCACCAAGTTGAATAACTCTAATCTTGCTTTTATATGACAACCTTTTAGATACTCGAAGAAAGCTCACATCCTGCCCCTCCTCCACATGATAGAAATCCTTCCTTGTAACAAACGTGTATAGTCAGTCACAAAATAAATCAGCCTGTTAGCAGTGTCTCTTTGTCTATACTTCTTATCTGTCATCTCTCCACCGAGGAATGGGAGGTATGTTTTACCTTTATCCTTTAAAGTTGTGATTGCTTTGGTCAATGCATAAATTGTTCTTCTTCTTCTTCTACTTTTTCCACTTCACTAGGTATCAGTTCATGAGAATCTTTCCATATTTATCTGAATCTGTCATATTTCCTTATGAGCACAGTAAAATCCTATTATATGAATATGGCACAGTTTGTTGTCATTCTCCTATTTTGTTTTCCATTCTTTGCAGCAGCAAAGTGCTGGTATAAATATTTTTGTACATATAGGTCCTTTCCTTCTGTCCTTGACCTCCCTGGGGCACAACTCCTAATTGTTATAGTGGAGGTATGTACAGTTTGTAACTTTTGGGAGGATAATTCCAAATTGTTTTCCAGAATGTTTGGACTATTCACAGCTCCACCAAAAGTTCACAAGGGGATATGTCTTCCCACAAACTTTTAGCAATTACTATTTTCCTCTTTCACCATCTTTGACAGTTTGATGGGTGTGAGGTAGAATCTGAATTTAAAAAAAAATTTGGTATCTTTTGTTTTTACATTTTCTCATGATATCCTTCCTCTCATTGCCTCCCAGAGGAGGGCTTTAAAACTATCCTTTATAGTTCAGAAGAAAAAAGAAAAAACATTCAGCAAAATCAAAATATAAAAACAAATCTGGTGTTACATTTAGTATTCCACTTCCATGGCTCCCCACCTGTACAATGAAAGAAGAGAGGTAAGGGGAAAAGAGTACTATTTTCTCATATTTCTTCTTTGGGCTAAGCTTGATCATCACAATTTGGTAGTATATAATTTGGGGGGAGGGTTGGTTCTTTCCATTTCCATTGTTGTAGTCATTATGTAGTTCATTTTCTTGGTTCTGCTTACTTAACTTTATTTTATTTTTTTTTAGGTTAACAAGCTTACTTTAATCAAGCAAACATATATTACCTAGTTCAGGGGGAAAAGGTCAGCACCCTGAACTTCAGAGTATACAGACAGATCAAACAGACAGGCTTACAAACTGTCCAACCATTATCAATACCAAAATCACAGTTACCAGAGAGGGAAGCATCAACATCTGGGTTTTCAAAGCCAGGGGGGCTCTCCACAATGGCTGCCCAGAGTCTCATCTGGTCAAATCACACAACACTTCTCAAAAGTTGAGCCCCAAAGCAAAGCCTCCCATCAGGGTTTATATAGCCTTCTCCTGGCTCAGAGAATGTTGCTTACTTAACTTTAAATCAGTGCATATAAATTTTTCCAGGCTTCTTTATATTCATCATATGTGTTGTTTATTGTTGGACAGAAATATTCCTTTACATAAGTGCCCTATTTTGTTTAGCTAGTCTCTCAATCAATGGGTATTTACTTAGTTTCCATTTCTTTGCCACCTCAAAAAGCAATGCTATCAATATTTTGGTGTATAGAGGTCTTTTTGTCATTGATCTCCTTAGAGGTCATATGCCTAGCAGTGGAATATCTAGTCAAAGGGTATGAACATTTTTGTCATTTTATTTGCCTAATTCCAAATTGCTTTCCAAAATGATCAAACCAATTGATAGCTCCAACAAAGAGTGTGTTCATCTTTCTACAACCCCTCTATTACAAACTAATTCCATCTTTTGTTATCTTTGCCATTTTTCTGGGTGTGAGGTAAAATGTTAGCGTTGTTTGATTTGCCTTCTCTTATTAGTGATATAACATTGTTTTACATTGTCATACATTCATAATTTGCAGTTCTTTTGAGAACTGTTCAAGTGCTTTGAAAACACATATTGGAGAATAGCTTCGGGTTTTTTAAGTATATATTATAATATATATGTGTAGGTATATTTATATATACATATATATCAAACCTTTATCAGAGATAGTTGATACATATAATTTTTTCAGTTGACTAGTTCCATTCTTATTTTAGTTGCATTAATTTTGTTTCCAGAAAAGGTTTTTACTTTCATATAATAAATTATCTATTACATTTATCTTTTGTAGCCATGTCTATCAATTGTTTGGTTAAAAATTAACCCACTTCCTTCAGCTTTGGAAGGTATATAATCTGCTTCATCTTCTTCATCTTCTTTCTTCTTCTTCTTCATCATCATCATCATCATCATCATCATCATCATCATTTATAAAGGTCTTACTATGTGCCAGATGCAGAGTTGCCATTGTAAAGGAGTTGGAATGTTTTGTGTGAGGGACAGCAAGGTAGCAATACCAAGACTTAGCAACAGATTGAACATATGGGGCAAATTCAGGTGAGGAGGGAAGGATAGGGTGAAGGCTGTGATCCTGGGTGCCTAGGAGGATGGTAGTATCCTCAGCAGTTGTAGGGGAGTTGGGAAGAAGCAAACGTTTTGAGGTAAAGACAATGAGTTCTGTTTGGAACATGTTGAGTTTGAGAAGCCCAAGTGACATCTAGTTTGAGATGTCCAAAAAGCAGTTGGTGATGTGGGACTTGAGGTCAGGGGCAATGTTAGAACTGAATAAATCAATCTGAATCATTCTTACTTTTTTCATTCTTTCCATTGAGATTCTTGGTCTTTAGGTCTTACAGAATAATTTTTCTGATCATTTTATTTGAGTCTACAATATAAACTCTTGGTAGTTGGGTAATAAACATTAATTTAAGCATCATTGTCATTTTTCTTATATTGTTGTTTTTCAGTCACTTTCAGTCATGTCTTGCTCTGCATGACCCCATTTGGGGTTTTCTTGGCAAGGATGCTAGACTGGTTAGCCATTTCCTTCTCCAGCCCATTTTACAAATGAGGAAACTGAGGCAAACAGGGTGAAGTGACTTGCCCAGGGAAGTGTCTGAGGCTGAATTTGAACTCAAGAAGATGAGTCTTCCTGACTCCAGGCCTGCTGCTTCATCCACTGCACCACTTATCTGCCATTTTATTATATTGGCACATCTGAGTCATAAACCATTAATATCTCTCCAGTTATTTGTCTTCTATTTCTGTAAAAAAAAATCTTTGTAATTGTATTGATGTATCCTGGGTATGTCTTCATAGGCAGACTCTCAGATAATTTCTCTATTGGGTAGTTTGAATTGGATTTCTTTTTTTTACTGTTGAATTTCAGTTCCTTCCTGTTGAGTTTTATTGGAGGAGAAGATAGAATACTGCTTGCTCCCTATTGGCACTGCCAGATTCTCCTGTTACCTCCTTCACTCACCAGCTTTTCCTCCTTATAAATCTACTTATGCCTAAATCTACCATCTTTTCTAGTAGATTGCACCCCCCATTGTCTCACTCTCTCAAATCTTCAAACTCTCCCTATCAGTGGTTCCATCCCTACAGCTCTGCTCAAGTCTCCTCCCATCCTTCACTGGATTTTCCTACATGCACTGTCCTCCCATATCTTTCCTCCCTTTCTCAGGCAAACTCCTTGGAAGAGCTGTCTATATACAATGCATCCCCTTCCCCTTGTCTCACTCACTCCTCATGACCTTTTGCAATCTGACTTCCAACCTCATCTCTCAATAGAAACTGCTCTTTCCAAAGTTATGGGTCTCTTAATTGCCCAATTTGGTGGTGTTTTCTCATCCTTAACTCTTCTTGACTTATTTGGTTTATTTAACACTCTTGAGCACCTTTTTTTCCCATGTATGTTCTCTTTTTTGGGTTTCTGGAAGGCTCTCTCCTACATGTCTCACCACTCTTTCAGTCTCTTTTGCTGTTTCACCATCTATATTATGCCCCCCAATTGTGGATATTTTCTAAGGTTCTGTTCTAGTCCTTCTTTCACCATCTATAGTCTTTTTTGGTAAACTCATCAAGTCTCATGAGTTTAATGATAATATTTAGGCATCCTGGTGGCACAATGGATAGAGCTCTTGATCTGCAGTCAAATCCAACCTCAAACATTTACTCACTGTATGACCCTGGACAAGTCACTTAATTTTATTTACCCTGGTTTCCTCAGCTATAAAATAAGGATTAAAAATAGCACCTACATCCCTGGGTTATCGTGAGGAACAAATGAAATTATATTTATAATGCACTTAGCACAATGCTTGGTGTATAGTAGATGCTATGTAAATGGTTGTGATTCCTTCATTTTTCCTTCTTGTCTATAAAGATTATTTTCAGATATATAAATCATGTGATTTTTATTATGTTCTAAAGTTAATATGTTCTATTATTTTAAATTTTTGAACCATCCTTGCATTCTTAGTATAAAGTACATGTTGTTATAATGAACAATCTTTGACTATGTAGTTTGAGCCTCTTTCCTAATATTTTATTCAATTTTTTTGCATCAATATTCATTACAGATATTGTTCTATACCAGAGATCATTAACCTGGTAACTGACCCCTTGTGGGTTCTTGAATAGATTTCAGGGCAACCATGAATTGGGAATGGATGGGAAATGGATGGGAAAAATTACATATTTATTTCAATACAATTGGTTTCCTTTGTAATCCTAGTTATTTGATTTTATGCATTTTAAAACACAATTTTGAGAAGTAGTCCATGACAGATACACAAAACTTAAAACCCCTAGTCTGTGGATTTCTTTTCTCTCATTTTATTTCTCCCTAGCTTAAATATCAGGACCATATTTGTCTCATAAAAGTAATTTGGTAGGATGCCTTTTTTTCTTTATTTTCCCAAATAATTCATATGTATATAGTAAAGTTAATTCTTTGAATAGTGACAAATTCACTTGTAAATCTGTCCAAACTTTTTTTTTTCCTTTGGAAGTTAATATATAACTTACTCAATTTCTTTTTCTCCAATGGGGTTGTTTACCTTCTCTTTTTCATTATTAATCTGAATATTTTTTGTTAGATATTCATCTGATTCATTTTATGTGAATAGTTTTGTTGACATATAATTAGGCAAAATAACTTCTAAAATTGCCTCTTTATTCTTCATATATTGTGAAATCTTTTTTCATTGTTGATGTCATCGATTTGGTTTTACTCTTTTTTTAATAAAATCAAATTAATATTAGCTTGTCTGTTTTACTATTACTTTCCAAAAATCAACTCAATTTTATTTTTAAAGTTTTCTTGCATCCTTTATTTTAAGAATTTAAGGTTTCATTTTTATATAATTTTTATGTTTTTCTAGTTTCAAACTTGCATGCCCAATATATTCCTTGATCTCTTGCTTCTGTCTTTTGTTGATGATTGTTTTCTGAGTTATAAAATTTCTCCTGTAGACTTCTTTGGCTGCATCTCAGAGGTTTTAGTGTGGAGTTTCATTATAATTTAAAAAATAAAGTTAATTGTTTTATGATTTGTTCTTTGACTCTTGTGTTCTTTAGGATTATATTATTTAGTCTGCATTTAATTCCAAATCTTTTCTTCAAATTATCCTTATTGATTATAAATGGTCAGTAAAGGGTATTTAATATCTTGGCTTTTTACATATTTTAATGAATTTTAAATGTCATAGGACATGGTCAGTTTTTATGAAGGTTCAATTCAGAGATGAATAATATTAATTCTATTTATGATCCATTCATTAGTAATCAGAAATATAGTATATACAGATTTCTGAAAATTTTATTCAGAACTTTAATTTCTTTCTTATTCATATTTCTTTTAGATATGCTTAACTCTGAAAAGGCTTATTATTGTTTTGCTCTCTATATCTTCATGTAGTTCAATGAGTTTCTCCCCTTAAGTACTTAGATGCTATATATTTAATATTGTTCTGATTTCATTATTTATCGTGACTTTAAATCTATTATAATCTTCCTGCTCATGTCTTTTAAGCATTTCTTTTTTTTTTTTTTGGAGGGGGGAAGGTAGGGCAATTGGGGTTAAGTGACTTGCCCAAGGTCACACAGTAAGTGTTAAGTGTCTGAGGCCGGATTTGAGCTCAGGTCATTCACTGTGCCATCTAGCCGCCCCTCTTTTAAGCATTTCTAACTCCTTATCTGCACATGATCACTCCCCCTGCTTTTTTGGATTCATTTGAGACATAATGGATTTTACTCTTTCTCTTCATTATGCGTGAATCTTTGTTTCATGTGAGTTTCCAGTAAAGATTCTCCTTTCTAATCCATTCTGCTATCCTCCTTCCTTTTTTTTTTTTTAAGCAATTGGGGTTAAGTAACTTGCTCAAGGTTACACGGCTAGTCATGATTTATGTGTGGGTGCTCATTTTCTGAGGCCGGTTTCGATCTCGGGTCATCCCAACTCCGAGGCCGGCGCACTTACTGTGCCACCTAGCCACCCCATATCCTCCTTCCTTTAATGGGTGAATTTATACTATTTTTCTTCATGGTTATGATTCAGGTATGTTTTTCTTTCCATCATATCCTCCTGTCTTTTATTTATTTGATTTTCTTTCCACCCCCTCCATCCTTTGACAAAGAAAAAAAAGGTAGTGAAATTAATGGGTTAAGATCAACCCAAGGTCTCCTAAAAAGTCTGCTCTTTCCTCAATTTTCCCTTCTTGTGCTTTTCTATTAACAGACCCTGTATAACTCTGCTTTCTTCTTCTAAACATTTCTGGTATACTGATCTTTCCTTGAGTATAGAAAGGCCATATATTAGCTATAGATAAATTTTTTTTTAAATTGGGGTAGAAAACCAAATCTCTGGCTAAATGTTAGTACTTTACCTAACTGGGCACACACTGACCTGTTGTGATTGTACTAAAAACATTCTTATGATAGCAACTCTGTAAAACAGCAGAGGTGGAGGTTATGTTGCTCTCAGACTAAAATATGAGACTGTTCTTGTAACAGGGTGTGACTAATTAAATCTCTAGCCAGTAAGGTGAGAAGAGGAGGGTAGGCTGAGAGAAGACAGACTCTGCCTGAATGAAATTCATCTTCACCCTTCTAATTGAGAGGTGGGAATAAAAAGACTAAGTACCATGAAATGATCATCCTCCCTATTCATACCTTCATGTTTATGTCCTTCTGATGTACCTCAATTGTAAGAAATATTAAATTCCTTCCTCGTACTCATATGTTAGTGTATTTCTTTTCCTCATCCCTTTAACTCTCTTCTATAAAACAAAGCAACAAAGAACTCTGCATGTTTGTCTTTCCTTGATTCCTTTTTTGGCTCTTGAAGACAGTGAGGTTTTAAAGGAACAATGCTCTTTTCCCCCACTATGATGAAAATATTTGATTGTCATCTGTTCTCTCAGAATGCTCAAAATACCTTTAGAGATTTCTCTTGGTGTCTGTGTTGGTGTTTGGAAGATTCCACGGTGCTCTGGTTTTCTCAATAAGAATGCTTGAGAGACATATAGTCTATTAAAGGTTCATTTTTTTCCTTGTGGAATTATACTTTTGCAGACATCATTCTTGGTTGTAAGCTTTGTACTTTTGCCTTTTGGCATGTCATATTACAAGATTCACTTTATTTTTCAGGGATTCTTAAGTCTTGTGTAATTTTGAATGTCATTCTTTGGTACTTGAATTCTTCATTCTGGAATGTCTGAAGTAGTTTCCCTTTGACCTGGAAGTTCTGGATTTTGAGTATAACATTTCATGGTGTTATCAGTCTAGTCTTCTAGGGCTTGCAGGGTCAAGTGGCTAGTAAAATACCCTGGTATAGGCCAGAAACATATTAAAATGTAATTGGGAAATTTTTAACAAAATAAGTAAAAATACAGTATACATAGATAATGTTATTTTGTGGTTTTTTGAGTCATGTTTCCCACAGGGATCTATTTCTCTTTCAGTTTTATAGCATCAGTCTATGGTATCCCCAGACTGTTGTCCTGTTGCTCTTTGCCTACCTCTTTGTATAGTCACTTACCCAGAGATCTGTGGCTTTAAGCAATGGGTCATTGAGTGAACCCACTGGATATGGTGCTGGCTTCAGACCCATCACATCCACAGTCTCTTGGTTTTACTGGTATTGGCCAGGATTTTGGTGTATCACCTACTGGGAGGCCTTGATTGTTGAGTGGTCTGTGTATTGGGGCCTGTCTTGTCTCATCTTCAATGGGATAAACGAGATTAATGGTGTTTTTCTTTGTTTCTGTTATTTTAGGAAGTATGGTATAGTGGATAGAGAGACAATCTCAGAGTCAGGGAGATCTGGGTTTAAGTCCTGCCTCTCCCATATTGTCTGTGTGACTCTGGCCAATTGCTGGACCTCTCTGTGCTCTGGGCCACTCTAAGCAGCAGAGTCCTGACTTGCATTGACAGAGGCAATCTTCTCATCTGGGATTTTCCCTTGATCCTCATCCATATTTCATTTAGCATTCTTATTCATTTTTAATAGACATTGTTCAGTGGAGGCGGATCTGCCTAGAACCTTTTTAGTCTGCTGTTTAAGCCAGAAGTGCAAGCCTTGCTTCTTCAGTCCACACATTTCCAGTTCTTTCAGGAATCCTCTCCAGTTCTCTTATTGTACTGCTCACCCTTTTCAAGCCTGATCTATTTTGGCAGTGTTCCCATTAAATGGTATGGTGCCTAAAACTGGACATGGTACTCTAGCTCTAGCCTGACCAGAGAAGAAGCCAGTGGGACCATCACTCCTGCCATCCTGGATGATCTGCCTCCCTGGGCTTCTTCTCCACCTCCCTGCCAGCAGTTTTATCATGCCAGAGAAACCACTGCTCTGCAGATTGGTGACTTCCTTGCCCTTTTGGAAGGGGTGCCAGCTATGCCCACTTCACTCCTAGCTCCACTCACTCTCCAGACTTCTTCTCTCCATCCTTGTCAGTTTCCTTGCCCCCTCAAGGTACCTTTTCTTCCCCACTTTTTATGTTGTCTTCCCCCTTTAGAATGTAAACTTCTTGAGGCTAGGGATTATCTTGTTCACTTTTATTGGTATCTCCAACCCTTAGTACAGTGGCTGGCAGGTTGTTTTCCCCATCTTATGTAGTTATATTTGTTTTTCATCTGAGTGTAAGACTTTGCATAGACCGTTGACCTCGGAGCCAGGAAAACCTGGGTTTGAGTTCCACTTCTGACCCATAATGCCTGTGTAACCTGGTAAATAAGCCTCTTGGTGCCCGGGGAAGTTCTCTAAGACTATAGACCTGCCCACCTGCATTTGTGGAGGGAGGTTCCATATACCAATGAAATCATAGACTTGGACCACAAATACTAGAACACTCTGTGATTATTTTTTTCCACTTGGTGAGACCTTTTTGTTTTTAGTACATTTTAGCTGTCCCCTCCTTTTTATGTACCTCCCCCAACTCATTTGACATTGATATTCTTAAGATATTAAAAGAACTAATATAGGGTCACCAGTATGTTGGTTGGAATCCTCTAAGGTTTTATTGAAAGATAGAAATTGTACAGAAAGAGAAGGCAAAGAGGGCTTGTGATTGGTTACAGTGGATGCAGCACCCACATGGATGAGATCACAGGCCCATCAAGGTATCAAAATATATAAGAGAAAATAGTAAGTGTTCGGTTACTGAGCTGAGCCTTTCAGTGGAATACATTATGTATTGTAATTACACATCCATATCCCTTGACATTTTGAGCATTGGATATTTATTCAATGTTCTACTGTATTAGCAGGTAGAGTGGGCTACGTGTCTTTTTCAATAATGTGAGAAGAGCCACCATTTCTTTCCCTTTAGCAATATCGAATTTTCAAAGATAATAGAGTATTTTAATAGCATAGATGATACATGGAAATATTTTACTCATTTTGACAAAGCTGAAAAAATGCAATTCAAGCTGTGGCAGCAAGAAAAAAATCCTGAAAACATCATCGAAAACAGGAGGTCTGAACTCATCGGAACTCCATTATATGCTTGAGCAAGTTCTGGAACAGTAGAAAGCTCTGCATGATGATGTTGGCAAGTACAGCTGTGCGAGGCAGATGTTGGCCTTCCTGCCACCCACTGGAAGCAGAGAGCCAGCTTATGCTGTTCCAGTGACTATCAAATTACCTATTGGAGTGGGTCAGGTTAGAGAAAAAGAGCAATCTTGTAGCTGGGAGGGGCAGATTTAGGTACCTGTGTCTTGAGACAAAGGAGCTAGGAATTACAGATCAAAGACATAGCTGATTTGGGATTTCAAGGAAGAAAAAGATGTCTAAATGTAATTGCAAATGTAAAATGTGTGAGGGGAAAATATGTATTGTTATCATCAAAAAGCATTGGAATGCTTCTGGAATGACACGGCAAGATGGGAGCCATTGACCGTAGTAGAATATATCTTACTTTTGTCAATCAGGTGTTGTTTATCATTTTAACCATGTTCTCATTTTAAAGATCACTCAGGACCCTCTGGAGCCCACTGATGTTTGTAAGCCATAGGGTTAAAATGCCATTGGCTGTCCCCCCCACCCCCACCCCTACCCCCATTTGGATCTGTGTGGACAGCTGCTAGGAGCCTGCCACCAATCAGTATGTTTGCAGGATTCAAGTCCTCCATTGCCATAGCGTCACTCAAATAAATGGCAAAGTCCTGGGGTGGGGGTGGGGTTGCTCCGTGCTACTGTTCACTGTATTACTGAGGAAAGAGGAAGAACATGAAGCAGACCCATTGAAACCAGTAACCTTGCCTCCTGAAACTCCTGTTAATATCTGTTACTACAATGAGAGTAGTAATTTCCCTTCCTCCCTCTCACAGGGAGGGCCAGAGGTTCAATTCTGGCTCCTGGAGGGAGAGTCAGCTATCTCTAAGAACACTTTATAATTGTTAGAAGGTCTGTTTTTTGGTTCTTGAAATGTTTGCTTAGAATCTATTTGTTTCCATCTTTTTTCCTATTGGATTGCTAGTAACAAACATGGTCCTAGGACCACCGATTTTTAGAGCTCAATGGAATTTTAAAGATGGTGACAATGTAGTGGGTAGAGCACTGACCTCACAGTCAGCAGACCTGGGCTCACCTCCTGCCACTAAAACTTACTGTTACATAGCCCTGGAAAAAAGACTTTTGTTCTCTGAGCCTCAGTTTTCTCATTGGTTACGTGAAAAGATTTAATACCTGTAGTAAATGGGAAAAACTTACTACCAGTAATAGTAAATCTCACAGGGTTTTTGCAAGGCTTGAAGGGAGGCTCTCTGGAAAGCCTTTTGCAAACTTTAAAGTACTATCTAGCTAAGGAAACTGAGGCCCTGAAAGATAAAGAGAGCCACTGAATGTATGTAATAGAACTCAGTTTCTCTGATCCCCAATTCAGTGCCCTTTCCACTTTTCTTCCTGCTGGAGGGGCCATCTTTTTCACTGCAAAATTCTAAAGGGTTTGGGCCAATGTCAGTAGGAGTGACTGGTCAAATTCATTCCTGGGATCCACTGTCCAGAGCAAACCTTCTGTGTATGAGAGCCAGAGGAGCTAGGCGTGGGAGCTCCACCATGCTGGGGAAAAAAAGAGGCAAAGAGAATTTGGTCATACTGGAAATGGAGCCAAGAGCTTGATTAGAGAAAAATGAAAATGTTGGAAGTCTTTGCTTGCAAATAAGCAAGGGAAAACGAAGTGGATGAACTCCAGTTTTCTGGTGCATAAAATTAGGATGGCATACTTGGAAGTCATTACAAGGTTCAGGATTTGCCAGGAGAGTCGAATGAAGAGATCATGTGTCTTCTGTTAACATTTTGCTAAGTATGTTTTAAACATATGTTGGATCACTGGATAGAGAAATGAAGGAATTTGTGTGGCCAGCAGTGGGGTTTAGGAGAGCCCAGGACCGGGAGTTAGAAGACTTGAGTATTAGGTCAGGCTTTGCAACAAATGAGCTAGGAGGCCTTCAGCAAATGGGTTACCTGAGCTGGGGCTTCTTCATTTTTCCAACAAAGAGGTTGGATCTTTCAATGACCTCTGGGGCCTTTCCCGTCTCTAGCAGCCTATGATTCTGTTTATTGGCTTAATATGTGTTCACTATATCAATCAAAATGTCGAGCACCTATAATGTACTCCTATGTTAAATGTCATTGTGGCTTGGTCAGTGGGGACTCAGTTGTCAGAGCATACTCAGTGTGTTTTGCCTACCAAACCACATGTGGGCCTGGTGAACCTACTTCCAGATATGTATCATGGGGGAGACTTATTGTCTACTTCCCAGCTTGTGGAAGAAGAACTATGAGCCGTGGGCCTCTGGGTGGAGGAGGAGCCTTGGGATCCCTCCTGCACCTGCTGATTATGTGACTTGGAACACATGGTCTGCTTGGGGTTGGGTTGGGTTGGATTTTTTGCCTATGTTCTGTTTATTCTTCTCTCATCCTAAGTGAAGAAGCATCAGGGACAGAAGTTCCTTGTGAGCTTTGCAAAGTTGGACTAAGTCCAGTGAGAAGAGTCCATAACAGTCTTCCATGGTCCCAGCAGATGAGCCTTCTGAGTGAGGAAGAACTGTTTATTCTAGCCTTGAATTGAACCCACAGGCAAGGCAACCTCCCCTACCTGCAAGGGGATAGCTGGTCCCTTTGCTCTGCCACACCCAGAAGGAACATTGTGGGAGTGCTTTTGTAGTGACCCACTTTGAACTTAACTTGCTCTCATCAGGGATCAGGATGGACCAAGATGTACAAGGAGTGTGCTATACTTGCCTGGCAAAATATTCCTTTGTAAATGCAAATTGATATGAAGTAGTTATCACTTACATTGAGGAGATACATCTGGTCAAACTGGTATTAGCACACTAATAAGATATTGAAAGTAAATTGGCACTGGGAGGCAGCAAGGTGGGGCAGTGGATAGAGTGCTGGGCCTGGAGTCAGGAATACCCTAGCTAAAAATCTGACTTCAAACACTTTCTAGTTGTGTGACCCTGGGCAAGTCACTTAACCTTTATCTGTCTCAGTTTCCTCTACTATAAAATGAGAATCATAAGAGCACCTACCTCCCAGGACTATTGTGAAGATCACGAGATCATATTTGTAAAGCACTTAGCACAGTGCCTGGCATGTAGAAGTGATTTAATCAATTTTGTGCCCTTGCCTTCTTTTATACCAGATAAGGGTGCATTAATGGTAGCATTAGAAGAATCATTCCACTGCCTTGGGGTTACCCCTAGACCTGTGAAGATAAATACTTAGTTGAAGTAGGAGCTGGCCTTCCAGGGCGTTGAGTTTAGAAAAGTGAGCCCAGAGTCTATAAATGTCCTCCATAAATGTTGAGTGAGATACAAAGAATTATGAAATCCAAGCCTTGCCCTCCGAGAGCTTACAGTTAGACTAGAGAGTCAAGGATCAGAGACAATAGATCTATAGGTTGGAGGTGGGTCCCATCGCTGTGGGCCAGAGTGGTCAAGGAAGGCTCCATGGAGGATGTGGGGGCTTGACAGATGGGGGATATTTGGCTTGGGGGAGGTGGTAAAGGAAGACATCCCAGGCAGAAGGAACACCACAAACCAAGGGAGAACAAATAAATGGGTCTGCTTGGCCCAGAGGATTTGAGTAGTGGAGAAGTCTGAAACAAGGTCATGGCAGCCCCTTGTCCTGTGAGACCCAAAAAATAAATTGAAGAAATATTCTCCATGTATAAAAGAAAGAAGATGGAAGGAAGTCACAGTTAAATGGAAGGGTCACTCACAGCTCTATCTTGGACAGGCAGATTCAGAAGTCAGCGGATTTGGTTTTATTGTTCATCCAAAGACAAAAATCATCATCATTTCATGGAACGTTGGGTAATCTCATGATGTAGCACTCATGATAAATACTTACAAAAATATTTGCATGAAAATGGTTATAGCCTGTAGCCAATTTCTATTACAGGGGATGAGAAGGTAGAGAATTTGTCTGGAGAACTTGAATAAACCCTCAAAAATTTAATTATATGAATACTTGGTGGCTTCAGTTCCAAGTTGGGCATATAAGGAGGAGGGCAAAAATATGATGAAAAATGTGGTTCACAAGAAAGGAATGAGATACCAAAGTCTTATAGACTTCATAGAAGCCTCACATATTTCTAGCATGAATACTCACTTTGAGAAAAGGAAAGCTTGGGGATTGCAGTGGCCAAAGATTTTGATAAAATATGAGACTGATTGTTTTGACAGAGAAAAATGGATCATTTTTGGTATGACATGGCATTAGTATGCATAAAATATACATGCATGTGTGTGTAACAGGAACCCCAAGTGTTGCTGGGACTATGAGTAGGTGACAGTCAAATTGGTTCTCTTGATGGACTGAAGATGATACAAAGGAAAATAATGATGGCTAGGAGTTGGGAAGGAAAGTTGGCATCAGGCTGTGAACATCCTTTGGTCTCTAATGCTAGAAGTGAGAGGGAGCCAGTGGAGTTTATTGAGGAAAGAAGTGACATATTTACACTTGAGGTTTAGGTACATGACTTTAGCAGGTTGTGGAAGGTGAGTGAAGGAGAGGAGAGTCTTGAGGTATGAAGACAAATTGGGAGGCTATTGCAATAGTTCTGTGTGATAGATGACAAGGAACTGCCCTAGAGTGGTAGCCATGGGAATGTAAAGAAGAAGACAGATGTGGTAGCTGGGGAGGTAGACTTTACAAGACTTGGTAATTGATTGGATTTGGAGGACAAGGGTGAGGAAGGAATTGAGAATGACTCTGAGGTTGTGGACATGTGTGACTAGAAGGATGATGGGGATCCATAATAGTAACGGAATTTAAAGATCCCTTTGTATTGCTAAGCTGACAGGTACTTAGCACCTAGTTTCAAATTAAGCCTCTCTTAAAGAAACAGGAGGTATGAACCCCTGTTGCTGATGTAACAGGAAGAGGCTGAACATGGAAGAGCTATACCATATATGAAAAAGAACACAAGCTGGACAGACAGAATTTCCTGGGGTAAGCATCATGGAGGCAGAATGGCTGCTGAGAGAGAGAGAGAGAGAGAGAATGAATTTCTCTCAGTGAGCATCTGGAGGATGGGCTGCTAATACTGGACTGAACTGAGAATGAGAAGAACCGAGAAGAGAAATGAGAACTGAGAACTCACACAGAACTCCGGACTTGTGGTGGTGAGATTTCTAAGGGCCAGCTGGAGCTGCTGAAGACTGAGGAAGCATGACTGTGGTGCCGGTACTTTGTACAAATGTTGTGACTTTGTTAATATGCATGAATGTTAATGTGGCTTTGTTAAGCCTTGTCTTCCCAGGAACAGAGACTGTGAGAGATTTGAGGTGGACTGAACACTGTGAGCTTCAGTGTGGAGCAGGAACTGCATGGAGAGCTTGGCAAGCAACTGGGAGCTATCTGCTTTTGAACTTAGGTGGCAGTTGGTTAGATTCAGGTGGGAGCTGGGACCATAGAAGAGGAACCACGAAAGCTGAAAGCCTGCCTAGAGTCAAGATGAAAAGACCTCTTTGTGAGTACCGAGTAGTGACTGATGAAATTGTAATTTACTTGTGACCTAGGGGTGGATGGCTTTTGTACTTTCCACTACCACTTAAGAGAGTACTGAGTAGTGACTGTTGAAGTAACTTAATTGTACCCATGGGTGGAGGACTTTGTCTTTTGTACTTTGTGTCGATTAAGGAGGCAAGCCTCCTTAAGGAAGATTGAATGATTTAGTTACTAAATGATTGTATTACTAAATGATTATACTTTGTTTAAAACTATGTGAACACTTTGGTGAAAACTATGTGGCCATTTTAGTGATAAGTTGGTGAGTTGTGACATGGTGAATGCTGTATTTTGATTTTTTGTGATAAGTTGTAACATTGTGAATACTGTACCTTGATTTTCTGCAAATGTTTTGCTCTGATTTGTTATTGAATAAATATAGAATTTGCTATACTATGTAATCAGGACCTTGAAAGCTGTTCACAGCAGTAGTTCTCTGGAAAGCTGCTTGTGCTTGGCTTTGCAGGATCTTTTTTTTTTTTTTGCTTTTTTTGGAGGGAACTTGGGGTTAAGTAACTTGCCCAAGGTTACACGGCTAGGTTTTTGTTTGTGTGTGTTAAGTGTCTGAGGCCGGATCTGAACTCAAGTCCTTCTGACTCCAGGGCTGGCACTCTACTCACTGTGCCACCTAGCCGCCCCCTTTTTACAGGATCTTGGAAGAAAAAGGCAGTTAAGAGGGAGGTGGGTTTTAGGGGAAAGATAATAGTTTTGGTTTAAGGCAAATTGAGTTTTTGATGCCTATGGAACCTCCCATTTAAAATGTCCAATAGGCAGTTAGTGATGTGGGACTGAAATTGAGGAGAGAGATTAAGGCTGAATATCTCTATCTGAGAATAACATACATTGAGATCATCAGCTTATGGGAACTGATGAAAGAGAGAGGGAGAGAGGAAGATGAAGAGTAGGAGGGAGAAGAAAGGGGGAGGGGAGGAAAAAGAGAGGGGGAAGGATAAAAATATAGAGACAGAAGAGAGAGGGAGTGAGGAGAAGAGAAGGAAATGATTGTCTGAAGAGGCAGAGAGGAGGGAGAGGAGAGAAGAAAGGAGAGGAGGTAAAAATGGAGAAAATGGAAGGAGAGGAAGTGGTAAGAGCAGAGGAGAGGGAGAGGAAGGGAGAAGAATTAGAGAGACAGTTGAAGAAGGACAGGGGAGGAATAGCAGAGGTGGGAGAAGAACTGCTTAGCACAAAGGCTTGAAGTATATTTACACTAAAGGTACATGATATGGACAATGATGGGGCCGAGGAGATGGAGAAGAAGGAATCTGTCAGGTAGGAGGAGAGCCAAGAGCTTTCTCAGGGTCGTCAAAAGAGAGCTCTTAGCGAATGGTCAAAGTGTCACATACTGTAGAAGACAATACTGAGGACTGTGTGGGTCAGGAAAGACTGCTCAATATGGACTTCAAGGACCTGGGCTCAAATCCCAGATCTACAACTTTTTACCTGTTTGACCTTGGCCAATTTGCTTAACCTCTCTGAGCCTCCA
Source organism: Gymnobelideus leadbeateri (assembly GCA_011680675.1). Taxonomy (NCBI): domain Eukaryota; kingdom Metazoa; phylum Chordata; class Mammalia; order Diprotodontia; family Petauridae; genus Gymnobelideus; species Gymnobelideus leadbeateri. The sequence continues at coordinate 162,555 of WOXC01004937.1, forward strand.
TTTCAATCTCTGAGCCTCAATTTCCTCATTTGTAAAGTGAGCAGGTTTGGATTAGATGGGCTCTAATATCTCTTCCAGCTGAATCTCTAATTCTGTGATTGGGAAAAGACCATTGAATATATAACCTATATCGAATTACTTGCCTTCTCAATGAGGGTAGATGGTAAGGGCGGGAGGTAGAGAATTTGGAACTCATACTTTTAAAAATGAATGTAAAAATTATGTTTACACATAACTGGAGGAAAATACTAAGTAAAAAAGAAAAGAGCATTGAATTTGGCAGTGAAGCAGTCATTGGCATCTTTGGAGAGAGCAGTTTCACTTGAGAAATAGGGCCAGAAGTCTAATCCAAGGGCTCAAAAGATGAATGGGAGAGGAGAGGAGGCATTAATAGAAGCTTGCCTGAGAAAGGTAGTGGGGAGGAGGGAGGAGATATAGGATGATAACTTGAGGGGATGGGAGGATGGGTTTTTTAAGGATGAGGAAACCTAGACAAGTTTGTGAGCAACAGGGAATGAGCTAATAGTAAAAGAGTGAATATTAGCAAGAGAGAGGAGATGAGTTTCAGACAGTCTGTCAGAGGAGAAGAGAGGGAAGAAGATGAAGGGTTCAAATGTAAAAGGGTTATACCTGGAGAAGAGAAGGGTCAATTCTTCATCAGAGAATGGCATAAAGAAGGAGAAGTTAGAGGTTTGATATCGAAGGGAGTTAAAATGTGGAATGTTGGGAAAAGGGATATTCAGTCCTTTCAGTTGTGTCTGACTCTTGGTGACCCCATTTAGGGTTTTCTTGGCAAAGATACTGGAGTGGTTCGCAATTTTCTTCTTTAGCTAATTTTACAGATGAGGAAACTGAGGCAAACAGGGTAAAGTGACTTGCCTAGGGTCACACAGCTAGGAAGTATCTAAGGCCAGATTTGAACTGAGGAAGATGAGTCTTCCTGACTCCAAGCCCACAGCTCTATCCACTGCAGCATCACCTAGCTGTCTCTTGGCAAAGAGGGAGCTTCCCAACAAATATCCTGTTTTCTCAGTAAAGTATAAGGTCTTTTGCAGAAAGGAGGAGAGGTGGAATGGGAGGCTTCAGAAGGGAAGGTTTGAAATGGCCACTATGGGGAGCATGCTAGAGAATCAGGGAGGAATAGAAGGCCTTCTTTGCTTTGATGAGTGAGGGCTTGCCCTCCTGTCAATCTGTAAGCATTTATTAGGCTCCTACTGTATGTCAGGCACTGTGCTCAACCCTTATATCTCTTTCAGACAAACTGCTGTCTAGTTACCCCTGCTATATCATGTTATGATTTATAAAGTTGATTTTATGAATGCAAGTATAAGACCTGAAATCAGTTTACTTATAAACCTCTTAGATTTGGTCCACTCTTGTAATTCCATTATAGTCTTTTTGGCTTCTGCATTTGTCTTTGAGGGTGTTAGCCATTCCCCTTGCCTTTGGGTCACCTCTGCCTTCACCTTGGTTAGCTCAGGGCCCCCTGTGGGGCTGAATCCCATGCACAGACCCTTTTCCTGGTCATGGGAGAAATTGCAATACATAAAATGAAATATATAGGATTATAAAGGAAACAAAATATATTCAAATAGCTATACAAGTATTTTTTTAAAGTTCCTGTCCCCCCTGACAAGTCCAGATCTCTGAGCCAATTTATTGGACAATTCCTTCAGAATTGATAGAGAATGATTAATGACTGCTCTTTGAGGCTGGCCCTTTAACCTATTCCAAATCCACCTGACTGTTGTATTGTGAAGAAGACATCTCCATGTTGTCTGTAAAATAGCATGAGTGATTTGTTCAAATTCTTTGTTAAAATCTAAATAATCTTTATTTCTAGCTTTCCAGTGATCCCTCAATCTAGTACACCTGCCCAGAAAGGAAATGAGAACAGTGTGACCTGATGTGAACTCAATGAAACCTTGTGGTCTCCTTCGGGGTTCTGCCTACGGCTGCTTCTTTGAATTGACCATATTGTTCCTTGACACATTATACTCAGTTTTGCTGGATAGGTGATTCTTGGTTTTAATCCCAGCTCCTTTGACCTCCGGAATATCATATTCCAAGCCCTTTTATCCCTTAATGTAAAAGCTGCTGCTAGGTCTTGTGTTATCCTGATTGTGTTTCCACAATACTTAAATTGTTTCTTCCTGACTGCTTGCAGTATTTTCTCCTTGACCTGAAACTCTGGAATTTGGCTATAATATTTCTAGGAGTTTTCTTTTTGGGATCTTTTAAAGAGGTGATTGGTGAATTCTTTCAATTTCTATTTTGCTCTCTGGTTCTAGAATATCAGGGCAATTTTCCTTGATAATTTCTGGAAAGATGGTGTCTAGGCTCTTTTTTTGATCATGGCTTTCAGGTAGTCCAATCATTTTTAAATTATCTCTCCTGGATCTATTTTCCAGATCAGTGGTTTTTCCAATGAGATATTTCACATTACCTTCTGTTCTTTCATTTGTTTGGATCTGTTTTATAGTATCTTGATTTCTCATAAAGTCATTAGCTTCCATTTACTCTAGTGTAATTTTGAAGGAGTTATTCTCTTCAGTGAGTTTTTGAAATTCTTTTTCCATCTGGCAAATTTGGCTTTTTAAGGCATTCTTCTCCTCATTGGCTTTTTGGGCCTCTTTTGTCAGGCTATTGACTTGCATTTCTTGATTTTCTTGCATCATTCTCATTTCTCTTCCCAATTTTTCCTTCACTTCTCTTACTTGGTTTTCAAAATCCTTCTTGAGCTCTTCTATGGCCTATAACCAATTCATATTTTTCTTGGGAGCTTTTGATTCAGGAGTTCTGACTTTGTTGTCTTCCTGCCATTCCATGCTTTGATCCTTTTTGTCCCCAAAAAAGGAATCTATGGTAGGATTGCATTTCCTATGCTTGCTCATGTTGCCAGTCAATTACTTGACTTTTGAATTATTTGCCACTGTAGAACTCTGCTTTCAGAATGGAGAGAGCTTTGTCCCAAATTGCTGGGGTCTTTGCAGCTGCTGGAGCAATTAGTTGGGTGCCCCTGCTGCAACCCCCACAGGTTCTGGCACCTGGCCACACACCCCAGGACCTCCGCCCAACACCATGATCCAGATCCAAGCAGGTCAAAGCAAGATCAATTACCCTCTGAATGGTTGCTTGGTCCCCCTACAATCTGCAGGCCAGGAGCTCCTGAGGCAGCCATGAGACTGTGCCACCGCCACTTCTCACCCCAGGGGCAGGGGCCAGACTGTGCTCTTCCATCCACCCCAGTGTGGATGGAACCCCACAGGGTTCCACACTGACCTTTTACTTTGTCTTTGGTGTTTATGGTTTGAGAAATCTGGAAGCTGCCACAGCTGCTGGTGATTCACTCTCCTGAAGTCTGCTCTGGCCACTGCTGGTCAGTGCTGCCCTAGGGCCAAAACTGCTCATGGGGCTGTGCTTGGCTCCCAGTGCACTGCTATAGACCCTTCCTGTTGGACTGCCAGGCTGCCTTCAGTGGGAGATTTGTTTCTGTCTGTAACTTTGTGCATTCTGTAGCTCTAAAATTAGAGTCATTTTTACATGTATTGGAGGAGGTGGATGCCAGAGACATGGGGAAGTGCTGTTTCTACTCTACCATCTTGGCTCCCCCCCCATGGCTGCTTCTTGCAATAGGCCTCTGCCCTCTCTGATCTTTCCCTCTTTTCACCATGGAGTTCAAAGGTATTTTTGGTTGGCCTCAGCTGTCCTCACCAGCCTCAGCTTATTCTGAGATTTATTTCTGCCCCCCCCCCCCCCATGATATTCTTACAGGAGCAAGAATGTTTCTACATTGCTTCTTTGGTAGCTGCATTTGCTAGCATCTTCTGGATGTCTTTTCAAAACCATAGTCTATCAGTGAGTTCCCTTTATCTATCTCTTTAGATACCTCCCCCTTTTCCTCCTCATAGGTCCATTTCCTTTTGTGTCTTCGTTCTTTAAACCTTCTCAGCCTTCCTGTACTGACCCCCTCTGGAGAATTTTAGTCCCTGAGATCCTATGAATCCTTTTTCTGAGGACTTTGGAATCCTTTCTCCTCGAATTGAGGGTACATGTCACATTATGTCCACCTTTTCTCTTCACCCTCCTCATTTCTAAGATTGGCTCATTCACCTCTCCACAAGTTCTCATCATTCCACTGCAGCATCCAGTTTTTCCTGGTTGGTAAGAAGCAGCTCTAACATGGCAGTTATCCTCACTGGTTTCTTTTCCTTTTTGAAGGATGAAATGATCATCAAGGAAAGTTCTTCTTTGGACAGGGAGAATGCACCAGAACCTGGCTAGATAATTGGAATCTCATGTGACTACTATTCTGTCATGTTTCTGGGCTGTGCTTTGGATGCTTTCATGTGACTCTCCATTTTTTTTCTGCCTTCTGTAAAGGTTATCTGTATGTAGTATACTCCAATAGAAATATTATTTCTATTCTGCCTCCAGTACAATTCAGTAAATACATACAGTGTGTCAGCCACTATGCTAAGTAGTAGGAATACAAAACCAAAAATTAAATAGTCCCCTGCTTTCAAGGTTATTATGTTTTGCTTGGGGGAAAACATATACAAGCCGAAGACTTAAAACAAACAAACACCAAACTTTAAAAAATAAATACGAAGTCAGTGAGGAAGGGAAAACACTAATTCCTGGGGAAATCAGGATAAACTTCATGTAGGAGATGGTACCTGAGTTGTACTTGGAAGGGAGCTAAGAATTCTGAGAGGTGTAAATGAGGAAGGATGCCATTCTAGGCTGAGGGTAGCCTACATAGAGTTATGGACAGAGGACATGCAATGTTGGGCATAGAGGAAAGGAAACTAGACAGTTTGGCTGGAGCAAAAAGTGAGGAGGAATCATGTATAACTATCCTGCCACAGGGGACATCCAGTACAAATAGCTAGAGTCAGGAGATCTTGGGTAGGAACAGCCAGGAGGACATTGTCACAGGATTGAGAGAAGGTATTGGAGTGTAAGATATAAGAAGACTGGAAAGGTAGGCAGTTGCTAGGTTTTGAAGGGCTTTGAATACCAGAGGACTTTCTATTTGATCCTGGAGGTGATAGGGAGCCACTACAGTTTATTGAATGGGGCAGAGGAGGGGATGGTTAGACGTGCCCTTTAGGAAAATTAACTTGAAAGCTGAGTGGAGATGAAACTGGAGTGAGGAGAGAACAGCCAGCTGGCTATTTCAGTGAAGTACTTAGGGTCCCCATCAGGGTACTGGCAGTGGAACAGGAGAGATGTTACAGAGATGAAATTGACAGGACTTGGGAACAGATTGAATGGGGAAGGTGAGAGAGAGTCAAGGATGGTGCCTATGTTGTGAGCCTGGGTGATGGGGAGGATGGTGGTGCCCTCAATAGTAATAGGGAAGTTACTGTGAAGAAAATCAGAGAGTAACGGGGAAATAGAAACTACCCATAAACTCCAAGAAATCCATTTACATGGATGCAAACTACATGAGCCATCCAGGAAAATACAGGCCAAAAGCAAAAAGGGAAATGCATTCACTCCCTCCTGTCCAAGCAGTCACTGTTGGGCATTTCTCAAAGTGTATAGATATAACTGGTACGTCTGCATAACGCTGGGCTCACCTTCTGATTTGTCCACTGACAGCACAAATCTGCATTTTCAGCAGACCTAATTCAGGTAAATCCATAATGGTTAATATTCCTTTGCCCAAATTATCAGGCCTGGAAGAAGAATATGATCTTGTTAGGATATCTGTCTTGGCCTTTACAATATTATTTACAGTCAATTAAAAATGAGCATCAGGAGTGGAAAGATTCATCCTGTATGAAAAGACAAGTTCTTTTTGGATGTCTTTAATATTAGGAAGTCTCTCCTTGTATTGAACCTAAATCTAGATGTATTCTTGAAACATGTCCATTGTTTTTCCTGACCTCTGCCCTTTGGGGTAAGTCTAATCTCTCTTCTCTTACTTGCTATCACATGCTCCAGACTCCCCTGCTTTTTCCAGGATAAACATCCCCATGTAAAAGGAATAGAAATGCAGAAAGGCATTCAGCTCAGGGACCAGAAATGGGCTTTACCTCTCTCACAGTTTTTGCAGCAGGGCTTGACCTGAGTTGAGAACAAATTTGGACGTACAAATCATTCGATCAGCCCTGTACTCCTACATCTTTACAACCTCCTCCATAGAAATTCTTGGGCAAATAACTTGGCATCTTCACCAAAATTTTAGCTACTAATTGACAAAAGGGAAAACATAGGAACTTTCCAAAAATCATGAATTTGCAGATTCTCTCTCTCTCCCATACAGATAAATCCTAATAGGGTGATGAGGTGATAGAAAGGTCATCTTTGCCACATGATACACCCTGAGGGTGGCATTCTTCCTGGCTTAGATGGTATACATAGTAACATGGTCTAACATTTTTCTCTAAATTTATACAAAATGTTCATATGATTATTTTTGTCTCATCTCTACTTTTGCTTGACAGTGAATGCTTTTTAAAAAATCAGAAATGAGAAAGTATTGCCCCCTGAAAGGAACTGTGATGGGAATTCTAGGGGAACATGTACCTCTGAATTTCTAGAGATAGGATCAGCTCAAAAGGAAGGTATTATATAAACAGATTACAAACATGGATTTAAAACAAGCAAAATAATTGCATTGTCACTAGATAAATTATCATAGGATATGAGCAGGCATTTCTCAAAAGAAGCGCAAGCTATCAGGAATCTTATGGGGAAAAACTCCAAATAGCTACTAATAAGAGAAATACAGATTAGAACAATTCCAAGGTTCCACTTCCAACCCTTCTGATTGGAAATGATGACAAAAAGGGAAAATGACAATTGTAGAAGGGGCTGTGGGAATATAGGCACTTTGATATGTTGATAGACCATAAAAGTTGTCCATCTCTTTTGGAAAACAGTTTGGAATTGTGTCCCCCCCCCCCCCCCAATGCCACTAAACTGAATGTACCCTATGACCCCGTGTTAATGTATAATCAGGAATATACCTCAAAGAGGTTAAAGGCATAAGAAAACAGCCCATAGATGCAAAAAATGCTTACAGCAATACTTTATGTTGCAACCATGATCTGGAAACAAAGGTAGCATCCACCAAATGGGGAATGACTGAACAAAGACAAAATTATCTTATTTGGCATTCAGAGCCTTTTCTACTCAGTCCCTTTCTAGGCTTTTTGCATCCCACACCCCTGTCCTCTCCATGTGCTTTCAGATCCAGTGACACTGGCCTCCTTGCTGTGCCTCACATGTGACTCTTCATCTCCCGACTCTGGACATTTTCACTGGCTGTCTGCCATGCCTGGAATGCTATGCCTACTCACCCCTATCTACTGGCTTCCCTGGCTTTCTTCAAGTCCCTGTTAAAGTTCCATCTTCTTCAGGAAGCCTTTCCCAATTCCCCTTAATTCTAGTGCTTTCTATCTGTTATTTCCAGTTTCCCCTGTAGAAAGCTTGTTTGCTTGTTGCCTTCCTCATGAGACTAGGAGCTCCTCGTTGGCAGGACAATCTTTTGACTTTCTTTGTGACCCTATTTGGGTGTTTTTTGACAAAGATACCCAGATGGTTTGCCATTTTGTGCTACAGATTATTTCATAGAGGAGGAAACTGAGGCAGATAAGGTTGAGTGACTTGCCCATGGTCACATAGCTAGGAAGTGTCTGAGGCCAGATTGGAACTCAGGACCTCTTGACTTCAGGCCTGTCCCTCTATCTAATATGCCACTTTGCTACCCAAGTAAAATATAGGAATGTCCAAAATACAACATATACAGTCACTTCCTGTGATTGAGGTTCTCATCCCCAGCACCCTCCATCATTAACATTCAAATGACTGGGGTGCTATCATCTTTTGCTCTTCCCTTACACTTAAAGAGAAGTCTTCTAATCCCTATAGTGAAAGTAGACAATTGTGTGGGAAATAAAGTTTTGCCCATTGAGGAATTAACTGGCATCCATAAAAATAATCCATCTGTTGAACCATCTGAGAATTTCATACCTCCAGTCAGGATAGCCTTGAATCTAAAGCCTTAGACTCATACACAGACCTTCCTGCTAGATTTAGGAACAGAGACAGATGCTATTATATCAGGACATTGGACATTATCCCTGGGATGGCAAAGGCAACAGGCCCACCCCAAAAGGAAGTATTTTGATCAGCGGGTCACAGTCTAGGGAAAAGCAGCCAAGATCGGGACATATTTCCAGGAGCCATGGTTTAATTTCCCGTCTGTTCACTAATCTCCCATACCCTTTTCAACCTTTGCTTAAAGAAAACTTTGGAGTGCTATTGGCTCTTTGATCTTGTAATCAGGGGAGAATGGGTTTGTCCAAATCCCTTCTAAAGTGTATTTCTTGAAGTCCACACCAAAATACGTGAAAGCAGAATTATTCCTCTCATGGTTTGCATTAGAAAACAGGTACTCCTCTTGGGAGGCACATCCAAGACATTGATTGTGAATGGAATGAAGAGGAATACACTCCTTTAATCTTAATGATACGATAGCATAACAGAAGTCAATGTTCCACGTGTAGAGGTATCTATTAAAATCAGCCTGCCTAGTAGAGTTATGTTATATTCTGCTGAAAGGAGGGCTAATTTCTTAGGCCAGCCATTCCCATGAACTCCCAAAGCTGAGCCTAGCCAGGAGACTTAGGGCAATGTGACATAGTTTTTGGTCACCAGAAACTTCCTTTTGAAGGGCTCAAGGAGAAAGAGTCAAACAGAAGAGTTCGTCTTTAATCTTGGACATAATGGGGAGCCACTGGAGTTTGAGTAGGGAGTTACAATGTTAGAATTCGCCGTAGCAGTATAACTTTGGCCACTGTGTGGTAGATGGATTAGATGGGGGAGAACTGTGAAGCAGGGAGCCATGGTAGGAAGCTCCTGTATAGCTGAGGTAAAATGGTGGTGTCGTGAGAGGCGAGGTAAAGTAAAACTGATGAGATTTGGTGGCAGTTTGAACTGTGGGATGAGTGAGAAGAGTGAAGAATTATACCCAGATGACTGGGAGAAGAATGGTGCACTCAACAGAAAAAAGTAAGGCCTGAAAATGAGGGTACTGGGGAAAAGATAATGTTTTAGATTTGCTGAGTTTAAGTTGCCTACAGATTGTCCAGACAAACACCGAATGGGCATTTGATGATGTGAGAAAAATTTAAAAGCACTAGGGTGTGTGTGTGTGTGTGTGTGTGTGTGTGTGTGTGTGTACACGTGTACACTCATATATATACATATATACAAATATATTACATTTGCATAGAGAGTGTATTTAAATGGGTGGGAGCTGATGAGGCTATCCAATGAGAGAGTGTGGAAGTATTTGGTTAGAGCCTTAGGGTACACACACAGGTAGGGTCTGAAAGCTGAGGCAGCAGAATAGATTGAGGTGAATTGGTCAGATGGAGGAGGAGAACGATAAGAGAGCAAATGTCACAGAAACTTGGAGAAGGTGGTCAACAACGTCAAGTGCTATCGATCATGATGAGGCTTGAGCAAAAGCCATGAGATTGGCTAATTAAGAAATTGTTAGCTTTGGAGAGAATAATTTTCATTGAGTGCTGAGGTTAAAAGCCAGTAGAGAAGACAGAGTGGAGCCAATGAGTGTAGAAAGGTTTTTCTCGGGTTTTGACTGAGAAAGAGAGTAGAGATATAGGATGATAACTCGGGGGATGGTAGGGCCTAATTCGACCTTTTAAAAGAGGGAGAATTGGGGCGGCTAGGTGGCACAGTGAGTAAGAGCGCTGGCCTCGGAGTTGGGATGACCCGAGATCAGATCCGGCCTCAGAAAATGAGCACCCACACATAAATAATGACTAGCCATGTAACCTTGAGCAAGTTACTTAACCCCAATTGCTTTAAAAAAAGAGGGAGAATTAGGCACATTGGCAGGTAGCAGAGAAGTAGCTATTCTATAAGAAGCAGGAAGATAATGGGAGCAATCTGTTGGAGGAAATACAGGTAGGAAGGGATGAAATTTAGAATACTGGGAGGATCTTTGTCTTGGAGAAGGGCTACTTTATCAGAGACTGGAGTAGGTGAAGTAAATGGAAGATCATGGCAATGGATTATGAGATGTAGAGAGGATAACCCATTCTCTGAGAAACGTAAAGAGCTCAATGCTTTGTCTTTTTTTTAAAAATTAATTTATTAGGTTAGTTTCAGTTAACAAGATTCAATTCCATAGTTCCTTGATTTTCAAATTTCCTTTACTTCCCTCCCCCCTCCCCTCATGACAGCATATAGTACAGTATAGGGTCTGCAAATGCATTCATATTACACATTATTCCAATTACAAAGGCATATTGTACTAGGTGGGATGAAAGATGATAAGGAAGAAGTAAAACCAAACAATGAGAAGAACAAGATCATTTAGTTTGCTTCCATCGGGATTCAGGCTCAGTTCTTTCTAGTTATATCTCTGGATGGCGCATTTCTCACTTTCTTGGGTCATTCGGGATTAACTTATATCACTGCATTGCTGAAAAGAGTCCAGTCTGTCATAGTTGGTCGTCACAGATATGGTATGTCTGTGATTGTATACAAATTTCTTCTGATTCTACTCTTCTCGCTCAGCATCAGTTTGTATAAGTCTCTCCAGGTAATTATGAAATCCGTCACCTCCTCATTTCTTATAGCACAATAAGATTCCATTACATTCATATACCACAACTTGTTTAGCCATTCCCCAATTGATGGGCACTCCTTTAGTTTCCAATTCTTTGCAACCACAAAAAGGGCTGCTAAAAATATTTTTGTACATATGGGTCTTCCTCCCACTACTATGATCTCTTTGGGATATAACCCTAAAAGTGGTATGGCTGGGTCAAAGGGTATGAAATTATTTATAATCCTTTGGGCATAATTCCAGATTGCTCTCCAGAATGGTTGGAGAAGTTCACAACTCCACCAGCAATGTATTAGCATTCCAATTTGCCCACATCCTCTCCAGCATTTGTCACTTTCTTGTTTTGTCATCTTAGCCAATCTGACTGGAGAGATGTGGTATCTTAGAGTTGTTTTGATTTGCATTTCTCTAATTAATAGTGATTTAGAGCATTTCTTCATATGCTTATAGATATCTTTAATTTCTTTCTCTGAAAACTTCCTATTCATATCCTTTGACCATTTCTCAATTGGGGAATGACTTGTCTTCATATAGATTTGGCTCAATTCTCTATAAATTTTAGAAATGAGTCCTTTATCAGAGACACAAGTTGTAAAAATCCTTTCCCAATTTCCCACCTCCCTCTTGATCTTGGTTACATTGGCTTTGTTTGTGCAGAAGCTTTTCAATTTAAGTGTGATCAAAAATATCCATTTTGCATTTTATAATGCTCTCTAATTCTTGTTTGCAACCTAAAATCTTCCCTCTCCACAGATCTGTCAGGTAAACTACTCCTTGCTTTCCAAATTGCTTACAGTATCATCCTTTACACCTAGAATTTCTAGCCCCATTTGAGTTCAATTTGCATCTAAATAGTGATCTATGCCCAGTTTCTGCCATACTGTATTCCAGTTTCCCAGCAGTTTTTGTCAAATAGTGCATTCTTATCCAAAAAAACTGGAGTCTTTGGGTTTATCAAACAATAGATTGCTATATTCATTAACTGCTGGGTCTCCAGCACCTAATCTATTCCATTGATCCACTACTCTACACCTCTGCCAGTACCAAGCAGTTTTGATGACTGCTGCTGTATAATACAGATTAAGATCTGGCATAGCTAGTCCACCTTCCCTAGCATTTCTTTTCATTAATTCCCTTGATATTCTAACCGTTTGTTTTTCCAAATAAATTTTGTTATCATTTTGTCTAACTTCAAAGTAGTTTTTTGGTAAATTGATTGGAATGGCACTAAATATATAATTAAGTTTGGGTAAAATTGTCATTTTTATTATATTAGCTCGACCCAGCCACGAGCAATTGATATTTTTCCAACTATTTAGATCTGATTTTATTTGTGTGAGAAGTGTTTTTTAGTTGTGATCATATAGATTCTGGGTTTGTTTTGGCAAGTAGATTCCCAAATATTTTATAATGTCTACAGTGACTTTAAATGGGATTTCTCTTTCTATCTCTTGCTGTTGAGTTTCATTAGAGATGTACAGGAATGCTGAGGATTTATGTGGGTTTATTTTATATCCTGCAACTTTGCCAAATTTATTTATTGTCTCAAGTAATTTTTTACTTGATTCTCTAGGATTCTCTAAGTATACCATCATATCATCTGCAAAGAGTGACAGCTTGGTCACTTCTTTGCCTAATTTGATTCCTTTGATTTCTTTTTCTTCTCTAATTGCTACTGCTAACGTTTCTAGTACCAGATTGAATAAGAGGGGTGATAGTGGACACCCTTGTTTCACTCCTGATCTTATTGGAAAGGCTTCTAGTTTATCCCCATTGCATATAATACTTGCTGATGGTTTTAGATAGATGCTAGCAACTATTTTAAGGAAGGCTCCATTTATTCCTATACTTTCTAGTGTTTTTAATAGGAATGGATGTTGTACTTTGTCAAAAGCCTTTTCTGCATCTATTGAGATGATCATGTGGTTTTTGCTAGTTTTGTTGTTGATATGCTCAATTATATTGATGGTTTTCCTAATATTAAACCATCCTTGCATTCCTGGAATGAATCCTACCTGATCAGGGTGTATTATTTTTGTGATAAGTTGTTGGAGTCTTTTGGCTAATATTTTATTTAGAATTTTTGCGTCTAAATTCATGAGGGAGATTGGTCTATAATTTTCTTTCTCTGTTTTATCTCTTCCTGATTTAGGAATCAGTACCATATTTGTGTCATAGAAAGAGTTTGGTAGGACTCCTTCTTCACTAATTTTCCCAAATAGTTTGTAGAGTATTGGAATCAATTGTTCTTTAAATGTTTGATAGAATTCACTAGTGAACCCATCTGGCCCTGGAGATTTTTTCCTAGGGAGTTCATTGATGGCTTGTTTGATTTCTTTTTCTGAGATGGGGTTATTTAGGTAATTCACTTCCTCTTCAGTTAATCTGGGCAACTTGTGATTTTGTAAATATTCATCCATTTCACTAAGATTGTCATATTTATGTGCATACAATTGGGAAAAATAATTCCTCATTATTTTTTTGATTTCCTCTTCATTGGAGGTAGATTCACCCTTTTTATTTTTGATACTCATAATTTGGTTTTCTTTCTTTTTTTTTATCATATTGACTAAGGGTCTATCAATTTTGTTGATTTTTTCATAAAACCAGCTCTTAGTTTTATTTATTAATTCAATGGTTTTCTTAATTTCAATTTTATTAATCTCACCTTTGGTTTTCAATATTTCTAATTTAGTACTAAATTGGGGATTTTCAATTTGTTCTTTTTCTAGCTTTTTCAATTGCATGTCCAATTCATTGACCTCCCTTCTCTCTGCTTTAATTAAGTATGCACTCAGGGATATAAAACTTCCCCTGAGAACTGCCTTTAGTGCATCCCACAAATTTTGGTATGTTGTCTCATTATTATCATTCTCTTGAATGAAATTATTGATTGTTTCTATAATTTCTTCTTTGACCCACCAATTTTTTAGGATTAAATTATTTAGTTTCCAATTAGTTTTTAGTCTATCTTTCCATGGCCCTTTATTGCATATAATTTTTATTGCATCATGATCTGAGAATGATGCGCTTACTATTTCTGCCTTTCTGCACTGGATTGTGAGGTTTTTATGCCCTAGTACATGGTCTATTTTTGAGTATGTACCATGTACTGCTGAGAAGAAAGTAAATTCCTTTTTATCCCCATTCAGTTTTCTCCAGAGATCCATCATGTCTAGTCTCTCTAAGATTCTATTCACCTCCTTAACTTCTTTCTTGTTTATTTTGAGGTTAGATTTATCGAGTTCAGAGAGGGGGAGATTAAGGTCCCCCACTAGTATAGTTTTTCTATCTATTTCTTCCTCTAATTCCTTTAACTTCTCCTTTAGGAATTTGGATGCTATACCACTTGGTGCATATATATTAAGTAGTGATATTGCTTCATTCTCAATGGTGCCTTTTAGTAGGATATAGTTTCCTTCCTTATCTCTTTTAATTAGATCTATTTTTGCTTTTGCTTTATCTGAGATAAGTATTGCTACCCCTGCTTTTTTTTCTTTAGCTGAGGCATAATAAATTTTACTCCAACCTTTTACCTTTACCCTGTGGGTATCCCTTTGTTTCAAATGTGTTTCTTGAAGACAGCATATTGTAGGATTATGGTTTTTAATCCATTCTGCTATCCGCCTCTGTTTTATGGGAGAGTTCATCCCATTCACATTCACAGTAATGATGACTATCTGTCTCTTCCCTTCCATCCTATTCCCTCCCCTGTTTATGTTTTTGTTTATTCCTTCTCCCTTCCCCTCCTTGAAGTTTTCCCTTTTGACCACCCCCTCCCTCAGTGTTCCCACCCAGTGACCCCCCTTCTTAACCTACCCTCTCCCCTTACTACTATTTCCCTCCCTTATAATCCCTCCCTTTAGTCTCCTCCTTTTCACCCCCCCTTACCCTCCCACTATCTATAGGACACAATAAATTTTTATACTTATCAGAGTAAATTACTCCCCGTTTGATTCCAAACCAATGAGAGTAAATTTCAAACAGTGCTCCTCTCCCTCCCTCCAATTCCTCTATTTAATGAATTTATGTGTCTATTCACGTTAGATTCTTAAACTTCACTGATTAATTTGATCCTTCTTTGAACCAGAACCAGTGAGAATAGTGTTTAAATGATGTTCCTCTCCCTCTTACTTTCCCTTCTTCTATAGTGTGTTTTGATGCCTCTTCAGATGGCATATTTTACCTTTTCCTAGCTCATCCTTTCCTTTTTCCCATTACAGTACCATTGATCCCCTTAATAGTCTTTTTTTTTTTAGACTCCATGTTAGTGCATTCATACCCACACCCTCTAAGTATAACCCTTTTGCAGGTCATGATAATCATAGAGATTTCAAATATTGACAGTTATCAGCTCCATATATAGGGATGTGAACATTTTGCTCTTGTTGCATCCCAGGTAATGAGCTTGTGTTTGTGGGTGTGGGTGTGTGCACTTCTGCATGTGTGAGTCTATGTTACCCTTGTTTACCTTTTTATGTCCTTCTGGAGTCTTGTAATTGGAGATCAGATTTTCCATTGAGCTCTGGCTTTTTCATTAGGAAAGTCTGGAAGTCCCTTACTTCATTAAATGTCCATCTCCTTGCCTGAAAGATTATGCTCAGTTTTGCCGGGTAGTTAATCCTTGGTTGTAGTCCTAGCTCTCTTGCCCTACGAAATATCAAATTCCAGTCCCTCCGCTCTTTTAATGTAGAAGCTGCTAGGTCCTGTGTGATCCTAACTGTAGTTCCTCGATATTTGAATTGTTTCTTTTTGGCTGCTTGTAGAATTTTTTCTTTAATCTTATAATTCTGGAATTTGGCTACTATATTTCTTGGAGTTTTCAGTTTGGGATCTCTTTCAGGAGGAGTCCGGTGAATTCTATCAATAGCTATTTTATCTTCTGATTCCAGGACCTCAGGACAGTTTTCTTTGACAATCTCTTGGAGGATGTTGTCTAGACTGCTTTTCTCATCATGGCTTTCTGGTAGACCAATAATTCTTAGGTTGTCTCTCCTGGATCTGTTCTCTAGGTCAGTTATTTTTCCAGTGAGATATTTTACATTTTCTTGCAATTTTTCGATCATCTTGTTTTTTTTCGATTGACTCCTGCTGCATCATAGAGTTCTGAGTTTCAGTTTGATTGTATCTAATTTTTAGTGAATTATGGTCTTCAGTTAGTTTTTGAAGTTCCTTTTTTAGGGAGGTATTTTCTCCAATTACTTCACTCAGACGTTTTTCCAAGTTGGTCACTGCCTCCCTGATTTGGTCTTTAAAATTTTTCTTAAGCTCCTCCAGGAATGCTATTTGGGCTTGAGACCAGATCATGTTTCCTTCTGTGGTCTCTGGTGTGGGCAGAGAGTCTATATTGTCCTGTGTGTTTTGTTGTTCTTGCCCTGCATAGTATGCTCGAATAGACTTTCTTGCCTTCCCCTTCTCCTTTTCAGCTTCCTTCCTTCCCATTTTGACTTCCTGTTTCTTAGTGTCTCAGGCTATGAGTTTGGGGCCTGATCCTTGACTTTGAATACCTCTGGGTGGCTAGTTTATGGCTAAGTCAGGGAAGTCAGTGAGGAATGTAGATGCGTAGGTGGGGATGAGTCTGACCACTTCAGATTTCTGCCTCTATACCCCTGGGCTATAAGTAGGCTTTTGTTGGTGAGGTGAGGTGGGGCTTGTTGGGTCCCCTCCCTCTCTTCTCTTCAGATTCCTGGCTGACTCAGTTACACCCTTTCTTGGAGATTCTCAAGCCTGAGGCTATTTCCATTAACTTGGGATTTCAATCTGGGTGGGAGACTTATCTTTGGGTTTTCTGCTTCATGAAGGAGGGATGGGAGGATAGGAGCAGCTAGAATTTACTTTGCCATTCCAGTCCCTGTATTATACAGGCAGGCAGTTTCTAAACTTCCAGGCTGGGGGCTGAATGCAGCCTGCGAAGCCACTCTCTCCACTGGGGGCCCGACTCTCCTACCTGGCTCCAATGATCCGTTCGCTCTGCGAGATGACTGCGATTCGTCCTTGGTAAGTCGGCAGGCTGGGGCTTTTTCTCTCTCTGGTGTAGTCTGCTTGCCTGCTCTTAGGTCTGAGCTGTGCAGACCCCACGCGCTCTGCGCTCGACCTGTGCGGACACTCTGGGCAACCTCCTGGGCTGGATTCCGCCACACTCTGTCTTCCACTGCGCTCCGTCACTCTGGAATCCGCTCAGATTTACCCTTTTGGACTTAGTGACAGAGGAGCTCAGCGAGGTTACTGCTTCCTTTCCGCCATCTTGGCTCCGCCCCTTCAATGCTTTGTCTTTTAGTAGCTTTAGCATCATTCTTGCATTGTGAGCCAGGAAACATCATTCTCTGATTGCCCATGTAATGAGTTTCTTTTAAAAAGTAAATGTACAAGTACCCATTTTTCCACTTGAATACAGTCCTGTAGGCCAAAATCTTCTATGAGGAAAAGCTAGAATTCATGTCTTCTCTCAAAGGAGGAAGAACAAATCTTGAGCAGATTTTAGATGCAAAAACATAGTTCATTCCCTCAGAGTTCCCATCCTAATGGAGTAAACAACAGATACACAGCTATGTACATAGAAATTGATGGGAGGCAATCTCTAAAGGGCAAGCACTAGCAGCAGATGTGGTAGAGGGGGAGGGATTGGGCAAGGCCTCCTGCAGAAGGGGGAATTTGAGGTGAGCCTTGAAGAAGGCCAGGGAAGCTGAGAGGCAAAACTGAAGAAGAAGAGCATTCTAGGTATGGACTATATATAGAAGGGGAGCCTGGAAAGGTAGGAAGGGGTCCAGTGTATGTGTTTAAATGTCCAACAGAGGACTTTCTATTTGGTCTTGGCAGTAAGAAGGAGCCCCTGGAGTATGGATAACATAGGCAGGCTTGTACTCAAGGGGGATCATTTTGGCAGCTGAGGGAGAATGGCCTGGAGTTGGGGGAGCCAGAGTAGTAGGCTATTGCAGTAGGTCACACATGAGGAGAAGAGTGCTTACCCAAGAGCAGTGGCTCTGGGAGGAAAGACAATGTATGGCAGAGGTCGCAGAGGTAGAAATGACAAGGCTTGGCAATGGGTTGAATATGTAGAGGGAGTACAAGAAAAGAGAGGCATGACTAGAAGATTGAGAGTCTGGTTGACATGAAAGATGGTGGTATCCTCCATGGCAATAGGGTAAGTCAGAAGAAGGGAAGAATTTGGGGGGAAAGAATGAATTCTATTTTGGTCATGTTGAGTTTGAGATACCTTTGGAATGTCCAATATGAAACATCCAGAATGCAGCTGGTGATATGGGACTGGTGGTCAGGAGAGAGGCTTGGGCTGGATATATAAATCTGGGAATGATTTGTATAGAGAAAATAATTGAACCCCTGGGAGCTTATGATATTACCAAGTGAGATAGTATAGGACTGAGAAGTTCTCTAGAAGTGCAATGGTATATTAAAAATTCTTAACTTTTTGTGTGTCATATGTCTTTCTGGCAATCTGGTGAAACCTACTGACCATTTCTCACAATAATGCCTTAAAATGTATAAAATAAAATACATAAGATTATTTTTTTTGCTTTTTGGAGGGCAGTTGGAGTTAAGTGACTTGCCCAAAGTCACATGGCTAGCAAGTGTGTCAAGTGTCCGAGGTCAGATTTGAACTCAGGTCCTCCTGACTCCAGGGCTGTTGCTCTACTCACTGTGCCATCTAGCTGCCCCTAATAATAAGATTACTAAGAAAATAAATTATAGGGGCAGCTAGGTGGCTCAGTGAGTAAGAGCGCCGGCCTCAGAATTGGGATGACCCGGGATTGAATCTGGCCTCAGAAAATGAGCACCCATACATAAATAATGGCTAGCCGTGTAACCTTGAGCAAGTTACTTAACCCCAATTGCTTTAAAAAAAAGAAAAATTATATTGAAATAGAGTTATCAAATATAACTAATCAATATATATATTCAAATATATATAATATAATATATAATATATTATAATATAATATAATATATATAATATATATATATAATCAAATATAATCAAAAATAAGAGAGAGATCTGGGAACACTCTCCATAGAGATAATTGAACCCATGAAAATTAATGAGATCATCAAGCAAGAAAGTATAGAGGGAAATGAAAAGTAGGTTCAGGACAGAGCCTTAGAGGATACTCATGTTCAGTTGGAATGACCTGGATGAAGATCCAGCAGAGGAGACTGAGAAGGAGTGGTCAGAGAGGTAGAAGGAGAACCAGGAAAGAATAGTGGCATCCAAATGTAGAGAGAAGAGAATGTCTAAGAGAAGAGCCTGATCAGCGTCAAAGGCTAGAGTAAGCTTTAGTTGAGGTCACATAGCATGAATTTGTAGTGGGCCCAGTCAGCATGGTTTCTTGACTCTGTCTGGCTCCTTTGGGTAGTATGTAGATAGTAGTGAAAGGAGGTAGATGGTAAGATTTTGGCAAGGTGTAATTAATGGTAGCACAGAGGGACAAGAGATTTGAAAGTCAATTGGAACTTATTTACTAAGGCATCAAAATGGAGCCAGTGTAGGGATTATGACCTGGGAAAGAACTAAGGAATGGAAGGATTAGAAGTCATAGTGATGACAAAGAACAGGGTTGGGGAAATAAGACAGAAATTTGGAATGCTGTAATCAAATAAAAGAATTTCAGAGTTCATTAACATGGAAATGGAATATTTGTGAGGGAAAGATCAGGATAGGACCATTTCTGAGTGTAGCTGAAGTGGAGCAAAGGAGGAGGTCATGGGAATTAAGTAGATTGAGGAACTGGGAATTTGGGGTGGGGAGGGAATATTGATATGTTGAATAGTGGTTTTTTCCACAGCTCTATGGAATTGCAATAAAAATTGAAAGCAATTTCTATTTTTATTTCAAAATCAATTGTTTGGGGAAACAATTTCATTGTGGAAAGGAAATCTTTGCTTTTTTCATGACCTCTTGGCTATTTGTGGAGGTAGGTTTGGAGAATGAGTCAGACTGTCTTGCCTGGTTTGTAGGTGCAATGGGCTCTCCTGAGTCCAATCCTACTCCCTGTTGGTATAGTAGCTTTGACTTGCTCTGTTTCTGACATGGGCCAGTTTGTTCCTCCTTAGGCAGCCTGGTGGTCCTGCTACCGTTGGGGCTCTCATCATTTTGTTGATGGATTTAGTGTGGACATCCCATCAGCTTTAGTGCCTCAGCCTCCCTTGTAGCTGGGGGTATTGCCCATCCTGGCTGTTCTGTTGAGAAAAAGATCAATTCTGTGCTGAGTGAGTGTCCATGTGATCCATCTTGGACTTGAACTCTAGTTGGAAGTTTGTCCAATTGGGTTACTTTTTTTGAAGAATTTTTTTTTGGAAAAAGTTTGTGAGCTTTTTGAGTGTAAGACATAGCCCAGAGTACTTCCTTGCATGGCTCCAGTGAAGGGTCCCCTGCCCAAGAAATGCTCATTCATTGCTGCTGATTGAAGGACAGTCGATTGGCTTTTGCTCATCTGGGGGATGGGCCACTTAGAGAAACAAAAGTGGGATTATGATTAGTTTTGGGTTTGTTGTTGTCTATTAGTCTTCCTTCTAGAAGAACGGTGATTCTTAGGGATCTGTGGATGGATTACAAGGAGTCTGGAAACTTGGATGAGAAAAGTCACATTTTTATTTTGATATAGTTGTTTTTCTTGGTAAATGTGTGTGTGTGTGTGTGTGTGTGTGTGTGTGTGTGTGTGTGATTTTATGCCTTTCAGAACATCCAGAGAAGGGATCCATAGGCTTCACTAGACTGCTGTGATGGAAAAGAATTAAGAACCTTTGTTCTGGAGAACAAGTTGGGTCTCATTTGTAAGTTTCATAACCAGAGGACTTTGGTTTGAATCCCTACTCTGCTAATTTCTATCTGCATGACATTGATTAAGTCTTTTAAACTTCTCTTGATCTCAGTTTCCTCATCTCTAAAATGAGGGACTTAGACTTATAAGGTCTCTTCAGATTCTAAATCTATCATCCCACAATCCTTCTAAACACTGCAGAAAGATTAAGGAAAAAAAGGACTGGAAAAAGGCCAGAGATAACCTTAGACAGCTTTAAATTAAGTGGAAAAAACAGTGACAGGGAAGAGGCATACAAGAAGCTATCTTAGGGAGATGGCTGGATCAAGGGGAGCTCTCAGTCTCTGATCCTTATCCATGCCATCCTGGACATTGGGAAAGGGCAGTTTGGTGCTTTCTCACGTCTATTTTGTGGGACGTTTTCCCCCTCAATGCTGTCAGAACAAGTGTTCTAATTAACGGTAAGATGGAACAACTCTCTCGGAGTCCTTCTGACTTCTCTTTTGTAGGTTCTGAGAGGGCTGTGTTAACACAGTGCAGGTTCTCACAGCTCTTCCCCACATGGAAAGTCTTTATGCATGGACCTGGTGATGGCCCCTGTGGGTCTGCAATCCTGGAGACAGCTGAGCTGAATTCAAAGAGGCCCACTGCCTACTTGACCAGAGGTTGGTGTATTTGTGACTATCACAACTCTCAAAGACCATCTCCTAGGTCATGGGGGGGACTGTGATTTGAGTTAGTAAATAAAGCCACCATCCAGATGAAATCATGGATTCTTGTAGGAAAAACTGCCTTGAAAGACCCAGAGAACCAAAGAGAGGAGTAGGCATTTACATGAATTTCTCATTTTTTTCTGTGTCCTCTTACTGACCTTTTCTTTATTTTTAATATTTTTATTGATAAGGTCACAAATATTAGGCTTAGAGGGACATCAGAAAGCATCCAACCCAACTCCTTCATTTTACAGATGGGAAAACTGAGGTTTGTGGCCACACAGGCAGTATGCATCACAGGTGGGATTCAAACCGAAATCTTCAGAAGCCAGAATCAGCACTGAGTGTTTTGGGGTTTTTCACCTCAGCCTTTTCTGAGGAAGGCAAAATACTTTGATTTTCTTGGAAAAACAGTGTAGAACACAAGGCAGTCACTCAGGTCTTCTGGCTTTTTATTGAAAGTACTGGGGAGAAAACCGGAGAGTCATTTACCTTCAAAGGCATAGGTCGGAGTTTTTCACCTGGGGCCAAAATAAAGTCTTTCCATCTAGAAATTCAATCTTTTCCTTCCTAGGAGTGTTACAGAGGGGGTGATGGTGGCTGTTGGTGTGAGTGCATTGGTCAATCTGACTAGCCCCTACCCTCTTCTCTTCCCTAAACTTCCTCTGACCCTATTATCTTGGGGCTCAGGGTGTCTATGTGGCTGAAGGAGGGCAGGGGAACTGGTGGAGGAACATAAGCTATAGGGTTTTTGGTGTCCCTACCTCCATGAGGGAGAGCATTCTGCCCACCCCACCCCATCATGTCAGCTGGAGCTTGTGTCCCAGTTACTGGGTTATCAAGTGATCACTTAACTTGTTACTACTAAATCCAGTACTCTGGTTACACTTTTCCTTACCTTAGGGTATTTTGCAATGTTGGAAATACACATCGAGGGGCAGTGGGAGACCTATTCGGGATGGAGACTCTGCTATAAGATCTGGGCAAACTAACAAGGTTTGGCCCACAATCACTTGTATGCTTCCCAAAGTTTGCCTCCCTACTTGGACCTAACTGTAATTAGCCTCCTCTCTGTGAGGCAAAATGTACTCAGCCTCCACTTAAATTTGATGTGAGATGGGCAAAGAAGTGGAATACTTAACCCCCATTCATTTCCATGAAATCCTTCTCTGTACAAAGATGCAGGGCTGGGGTCAAAGGTAACAAGCAGTACGGCTCCCTTGAACACTGAGCAAATTCAAACTCTAGCATCATGCCAGGCATAATTAAGAATGATACAGCACATCATCTTTGTCAACACTATTCAGCCCATGTAAACCTTAGCGAGAAATGTACTTGTCAGAGAAAAATGCGCCTTTGATTTCTGTTACACTTTCCTGGTAATAGCTGTCATCACTGACAGGTTATTATTACAGTTGAATAGAGTCTCGGTAATTACTTTTGCACAGATTCTAACAGCTTTTAGATTGAAGGATATTCTGACAGTTTGAATACTCCTTGACAACAATTACCTTTTTCCTGGTTAACACTGATTCAGGAAGATTAAAAATTAAATCCGTTCAGAGGAAATACTTATGTGTGTCACTAGTAAGTGGGTTGATACACACAAAAAATGTGTAAATTGCAGAATGACGGAGAATATTTTTTAAAGTTCTCTTTGCCCTTAAGTCTTTTGGAAAATTAGCATTAGAGGAGAGGGGGACCATGCTGGTTCGATTAATAGTAAATGATGGGAAATTATTTAAAGCAGCTCTCCGTCCAATTGCTACCAGGAACTACTGTGTGGTTCTGATGAGAAAAATCTGTGCCTAAGAAGGGCAAAAGAATGTACATTTTTGTAGTCACGTCTGCTTTTACTTCTATACGGGGATGGGGAATGACTGGAGAGCTCCAGCAATTGGGGGACCTGATGGGCATTGTGTATCTGGGTATCTTTCCAAGAGTGGGAGTGTATTCCCAATGGAATTATAGTCTACAACAGTAGGGCAGAGTCTGCACACACACAGGGAAAAAGAGAATTGAGGTAATTAACCAAATAAATTGGACCCAAACCATTTTAGCTTGAAAAAATCAGTTAATTGAAGCAAGGGTGTTTAGGGGATTAAATTAATTCCTCACTTGAGTGCTGTGGGCATCAGTTTAGAGTTGTCCAAGGGATTTTTTTAAGTGATTGAAATGCTTTTTTGCATATTTAATAGTAGATGATAACCATGACTAAGAGAGGCCATTTGTTAACTAGGATGGGGGAAAATGAATGCCATATATGAGACCCAAAATGAATTGAACCAAAAAATGAGATTCTTTAGTGCCAGAACAAAGCTTACTACGCTTATAAAATGTATCAATAATGGAATGTTAAAACTGACATCCTGAACTTCAGAAATGAATGTCACACTGGTATAAGAAAAATTGGGAAAAAACCCCAACCCAATTGAAACATAAGGAATCTTTATTTTCCATTTTGGGAAACCACTTGTAGTGGGATTTTTTTTCAAGACTTCATTTTCCCTCTGAAACAAATAGTGCAATAAAGACTAAAGTTACATGCTATCAACATAGATTTGATGGAGGATGCTCCATTTGGTACATTAGGGAATTTT
The DNA here is from genome assembly GCA_011680675.1 of Gymnobelideus leadbeateri. Taxonomy (NCBI): domain Eukaryota; kingdom Metazoa; phylum Chordata; class Mammalia; order Diprotodontia; family Petauridae; genus Gymnobelideus; species Gymnobelideus leadbeateri. The sequence goes on from WOXC01004937.1 coordinate 186,259, forward strand.
CTGTTGTGCAAGCTGTGGTTGATTTCAATTTAATTTTATTACATAGTAGGTAGGATGGGAAAAATACTCAAATTAGAAGAGTGCAGTGGAATTTGAAGGCTGTTTTCTAAGACATGGAATTCAACAAGGATTTCTTATTCACCTCTCATGTGCCACTCCCTGGGGATGCTAATTTAAAAGAAAAACAGTCTCTCCCCACAAAGAGCTTACGTTTTACTAGGGGGAGTGCACCATATGCACAGATAAATAAATTATATTAAAGCATTTATACTTTATAATAATTTATATATGTAAGTATACATATTTTGTTGTTTTTGGGTTGTTTCAGTCCTGACTTTCTGTGACCCCATTTGAGGTTTTCTTGGTAGAGGTACTAGACTGTTTTGCCATTTACTTCTTCAGCTCATTTTACAGATGAGGAAACTGAGGCAAACAGGGTGAAGTGACTTACCTAGGTTCACACAGCAAGAAGTGACAGGCTGGATTTGAACTCATGCTTTATTCTTGCATTGACAGGGAAAATTTCTAATGTTTGCCTGCTTTAAATAATCCTACCTTTTACTTTCAGATATATTTATACCAAATTAAAATGACTTATGCCTACAAAGTACAGTCACAAACAAATGTACTTTCTCAAAGATTTTTTTCCTACATCTGTTGATAAAATCACATGGAGTGCTTTTTTAAATGTAATCAATTATATTGTTTCCCTAATGCTGAACCATTCTTATGTCTTTGAAATTATCCAACTTGGTCATAGTAATTAATTTTTGGATATGTTACTATAGTCTTTTTGATAGGATTTTATTTAAAAATTTGCATCGTAACTGATTGATGATATTAGTCTATAGGTATTAGAAATACCTTTGACTCATAAAATACGCTTTTTGAGAACAATTTTTATCCCATAGATATCAAGTGACCTTTAAATTTTTGATAGTCATCATCTATAAATCTATCTGTAACAGCTTTATTTTTTTTCCATTTGTTATTCCTTTATGGCTGGCTTAATTTCATTTTTGAGATCAGGTTAAGTTCTTCATTTCATATTTTGTTAATTTAGGTATTTAAAGATAATCATCCCATTACTTTAAAAAATTTAGTTTATTAGAATAAAAATAGTGGACTCTATTAATTCCCTATAAAATTTTAATCTCTACTTAACATTTCTTCCTTGTTCATTTTTCATCTTGTTCCCTCGATTGTCTCCCTATGCTTTTTGATCAAGGTAGATGACAATCTTATCAGCTGACTTCTTTGCAGTATGTCTGTGCCCTGGTTCAGGATCACTGGTTCCAAGGATGGCTCTGGTTCAGTCTCCTTTCTTGCCTAGCTACCAATGGCTGGATTGTTCCATAGCTTCACCAACAGCATTGTTGAGTGCTTCTCTTGCAAAAGAGCAATTATTCCCATCAGTTTTTCTTTTTGGCTGATTTGCATGATTGTGAGGTAAAACCTCAGAGTTAGTTTGACTTGGATTTCTTGTACTACTATTGATTTAGAGCCTGTGTTTATGTGGCCATTTATAATTTAAAATATTTTTGAAAATTGTTTATATCATTTGATGACATGTTTTGGGCAAACAGCTCTTGGTATCAGAGAAATTGCAATGGTTCTATTCCAACTTTGTCTTCATTGATTTTATTCAGGCAAAAGCTTTTTAATTTGCTGTCGTGGAAATTGTCTGTTCTCTCTTTTATGAATTCCTCCCTCCCTTATTTAATTAAGACTGCTCCTCCTCACCACAATTGCGATAGGTAGCCAGTCTTCTAGGTTTTTTTATTCAAGTCCCTTGTCCATTTTGAGAGTATTGGGGTCTCAGGCAGAGGTGTCAGACACATGGCCTGCATCCCACATGTAGCCCCCAGCACTGCTGAGTGCTGCCCAAACCAGATTCTAATGTAATTGGGAAATATTCAACCAAATCAATATACATATAAAACAGAGATAATGTTAATATGTGATTTTCAAAGTATGTGGCTCCCAGAGCAGCTAGGTGATACAATGGATCAGAGCACTGGGCTTGGAATCAGGAAGACTCCTCTTCCTGAGTTCAAATCGAGCCTCAGATAGTAGTGGTGTGACCTTGGGCAAGTCACTTCACCCTGTTTGCCTCAGTTTTCTCATCTGTAAAATGAGCTGGAAAAGAAAATGTCAAACCACTCCAGTAATTTTGCTAATAAAACCTCAGATGGGGTCACAAGTAAGACACAACCAAAACTATCAAACACGTGGCTCCTAGGGATCCTTATATATAGCTTAGTGGCCCCCATTTTTGTGTGTGACACCACTGCTCTAGGGTGTGAGCTGTTGGTGTGGATCAAGTTTTTGCCAAACAGTTTTCTGGTTTTCCTGGAAGTTTGTGTAACAAAAAAGTGAAGCCCTTTCTTAAATAATTTATGTTCTGGGGTTTATCAGACACTGGTTTATTGTTTTCATTTTTTTATATGTTCCTTGCTTATCTCTTCTACTCCGAAGATGAACTTTTCTGTTTCATCATCAGATAGTCCTGGTGACTCCAGTTTTAGAATATAGCTTGAGATCTTGTAATGCTATGCCCCTTTTGTTGACACCTTCCCTTATCATTTCCCTTGAGAAACTAGACCTTTTCTTCTCCCACATACATTTTATTATTATTTTGTCTAGTTTTATAAAGTGTTCATTGGCAGCTGGATTGTTGTTGTTGTTGTTGTTCTTGTTATTCAGTCATGTCTGACTCTCTGTGACTCTCTTTGGAGCTTTCTTGTCAAAGATGCCAGAAAGGTTAGTTGTCTCTGGGACTATAAACACTGGGAATCAAGGGACATGTTTGGGTACTGGTTTTTGCCTACATGCCTGTGGTTCCAGGTCACATCCTGTGTGCCATTCAAAGTCGGTACCTTGCCTCCATCTTTCTTTGTTCACATCTTTTGGGTAATTAAGGGTCACTTACTTTATGCATTTATTGTCACAGGACTGTCCTTGGGGAGACCACCAAGCCCACCTGGGGAATTGTTTCCCTTTCATCATTTCTTAGGGCACAGTCATATTCCACTACAGTCACCTGCTAGATTTTGTTCAGCCTTTCTCCAGTGGACAGGCACTCCCTGAAAAGTGCTGTAACTCTTCTTTGTCACCAGGTGCTCTACATGGTCTGGACTCCACAGGAGGAGCTCTTCACCAGGAATGTCATCCTCATGTGCATGGCTTCAGCTTTGGTCCTCGCTATCTCCTCAGTCCCCTCTGATTGGAGAGCTGGAGGGCAGGGCAAGAAACTCCCTGGAAAGAGGGCTCAGATTTTTTCAGCTCTTCCTTTCCTAGTTCCGGCCTTTGTCACCTCTTGCCTGGACACGTGCCATCACTATCTAACTGAACTCCTGCCTTAAGACTCTTCCCACTCTTGTCCTTTGTCCTCTATACTGCTAAGGTGATTTTCCTAAAGCACAGGTCTGACTATATCACCCTCCTCCTCAGTAAATTCATTGGCTATTGTTCATTCATTTCAATCTTGTCCAATTATTGTTGACCCTATTTGGGGTTTTCTTGGTAGAGATATTGGAGCGGTTTGCCATGTCCTTCTCCAGCTCATTTTACAAAGGAGGAAACTGAGGCAAATAGGATTAAGTGACTTGCCCAGGGGCACACAGGAAGATGAGTCATCTGGACTCCAGGTCCAGTACTCTGTCTACTGCAGTGCCACACTGCTCCCAGTAAATTCTCCTGGCCCCATATTTACCTTAGGATCAAATATAATCTCCTCTCAGGTTTTTAAAGCCCTTCACAACCTGGCTCCAGCTTCTTTGTCCAGTCTTGTCATATCACTTTCCTTTTCCTCCTCTGCAGGTCAGTCAGACTTGCCTCATCCTTCCATGTGCACTGCACTCCCTCTCTCATCTCTATGGTTTGGAAGAGGCCAGCCTTCACACTTGGAATGCATCCCTCCTTCAGGTATACTTTGTAGGATGCCCAGTTGCCTTCAAAACTCAGCTCAAATAGCATCTTCTGCATGAAGCCTTTTCTCATTTCCTCAGCCAGTTGCTGTCCTCTCCTTGACCAAGTTATCCTCTGTTTTCTATACATTTCCTACACATGAACACATATAGAATGTCAGATTCTTATAAGTTGGGCTTGTTTTATTCTTTGTGCTCATATGTATGCCCAGTACCTAGGGACATGCCTAGTCTATGTTGTCCTTGTTGTTCACTTGTATCCAATGCTTTGTAACTCTCTGGATGATAGCATGCCAATATGGTCTGTGGAATTTTCTTGGCAAAGATGCTAGAGTGGTTTGCCATTTCCTTTTCCAGCGAATTAAGGCAAATGGAGGCTAAGTGACTTGCCTAGCGTCACGTCACACAGCTACTAAGTGACTAAAGCTGGCTTTGAACTCAGGTCTTCCTAGTTCTAGCCATTAAGCCACCTAAGTGCCTCCTGAATAAATGCTAAATAAATGTTTGTTAACTGATGGATTTCTACAGTCAGTTTGTTTGGATTTTGGTTATTTCTCCTCCAATCCTTAAAATTTATTGTTGATTTTCTAAGTTTTAAAATTGCATACTCAGTTCATTTATCTTTTTTCTAATTTGCATATGCATATTTTTACATATAACATTTTCAGAAATACTGATTACAACTTGGGCTTTTTTTGGGGGGAATGACCTTATGTGTAAATTTCTGGCTTCTCATTTGATAATTTCTGCATCTTTATTTTTTGTAAGATGTTTCTTATATCTTTGAATTCTTGAGTTTTGTTTTCTTGTTCATTCTGACATTCTTTTTCATCTTATTGGGGAGTTTGGCCTATTAACATTTAAAGCTATGATTATTTGGCATGTGATTTCCTCTATTTAATCCTTTTGTATTAACTTGGTCCTCTCTTCTCTCTTAAGGAAATATGTCCCCTCAGATTTGCCTTGCTTTCATGAATTTGAACCCAGTCTTTCCCCAAAGGCTCTCTCTGTGCTATTTCCCACTCCATTTCAAGTTTTGTGAGTTTGCTTATACTACCATGCCCTTTTTTTTAAAAAAAAAATTATTTTCCATGATGAATCCTTCCCTCTCCCAGCACAGATACTAGTGTGGTTCAGAATTCACAATATGGTATAGTGGGAAGAGTCTTGAACTTTGATTCTGAATTTGATTCTTGACTCTGTGACTTACTTACTATATGTCTGCCGTGGGGAAAGTAATTTTACTTCTTTGGGCCTCAGTTTCCTAATGCATAAAAGAAGGGGGTTGGCCTGGATGGCCCCTGAGATCCCTTGAAGCTCTAGATACCTAACTCTTGTCCTCCCCACCCAACTAATCCTCTTAACTTAAGGATGACTCAAATTGGCTACATTTCTATCCTAATACTACTCTCCCCACTGTCCTGACTACTAAATTCCTTTTATACAAAGGAGCATAGTGAAACCAAACCAAATTGCCACATCAATAACTGTTCTTTGTCTTTCCACTCATCCTTTCAGTTCCCTAGGTTCAAAACCTAAGTCATCTTGGACCCTCCACTCCCTACCTGGGGCCCTCCCCTCTCCACATGCGTTCATTTGACAAGTGTTGGACATTGTCTACCTCTATGACATCTTTAAGCTCTCTCCTCTTTTTTCCCCTCAGCCACCACTCCAGCTGAGGCCCTCATTACCTCTTACTTAGACCACCAACCAGCAAATTACCCACCTGAGAGCCAAATCTGCTCCATCAGCTGCTTTTTTATGGCCTGGGAACTAAGAATGGATTTTACATTTTTAAATATACAAAACTTGATTTAAAAACGTGAAAAACATTCTTAGCTCTTGGGTGTACAAAACCAGACAGCTGTTGGGATTTGGCCCACCCTGGAGTTTGCCGACCCCTGACCTAGCCTATTCCATTAGCCTCCTAATTAGTCTTTCTTAAATCTCTCCCCTTTTCAATCTGTCCTCAAGACAGGTGCCAGCTTGCTATTTGTAAAGGACAGATCTAACCATGTCACTCTCCTTCTCAGGAAGCTCCAGTGGCTCCCAATTGTTTGGCATTTTGAGTCCTTTAGAATCTACTTCTCACCAGCCTTTCCAGGATTATTGCATCTCATTCCTTTTTGTGTAAAATCCACTTTAGCCGAACTGGCTGTTTGCCCTTCCCCAGAACTCACATCTCATCTGCTCTTTCTGTGACTTTGAACATGCCATTTCCCATTCTTGAAATGCTTTCCTCCCTAACATCACCTCTGTGAATCCACAGTCTACTTCAAGGTTCATCCCAAGCACTGCCTCCTTCCCAAGCCCTTTGGGAATTCTTCTCTTCTACTCTCCCAGCCGCAGTTTCTTTGTACTTACTTAGTCATACACATGTGATTTTTACCCAAGAGGATATTAGGTCCTTGAAGCAAAGGTGGTTTTATTTTTTCTATATATCCCCAGTGCCTGGCACAGGTACACGGTCCACCTTTAATATGTACTTGGTGAATGAATTCATGAGCCCTCTTCGAAAGCATCTGATTCGTTCTGCTCCTGTAGACATCCAGCTCTTTACTGAGTGGAGGGAGGTATGAAACATACCAGTAGCCCAGTGGAGTCATTCTTTTTCATAGTGTTGTGTCATTTGGTGTTGCTCCCATTGTTGGTCCTTCTCTATCAGTGTGCTAGCTGGTGTTTTGTTTTGCTTTGGAGCTTAGCTTAACCTGTTTGCCTTCTGGCTGATCTGGCCTTTCCCTCCCAAGCAGGTAGTGTTACAAGAGGCCTGGACACTATTTCCTTCCCACCCCAAACACTGCCTTGGTAGCTTTTCTCCTGCTCAGACCACCAGAGATATTGCAAGAAGGTCTATGAAATTGCCTGAGAGGCAAGGGCATCTGGCTGGTTTCCTGCCACGTGGGAATTCACCAGGGGAATAACCGAAGCTCGGTTTGACCTAGTAAAACAAGACAAGAAAGATCAGTTTTGTGCTGAAAGGCCTACTTCCTCTACATAGCTATTTCCCCTTCCTGGTTGTGGGAGTAGCTTAGTGTGATGTGATCTCCCCATTAAAGGGTGAGTATTAGCATGCTGCCAAGAGGGGGAATCATCCCAGCCATAGCTCAGAACTGATGCACAGTAGTAGTGGGGCCAAGGTGGGGCTATGCATTCTTCACCTGGCCCTCCATTTTTGTTTGATTTCGGCAAAGATTCTAGAAGGATTGTATACAGCTTATTTCTAGCTTGGCTTCTTGCTATGGTTTTATTGACCTCTTCCTTTTGGGTATGAGGTGGTGGGCTTGTGAGTTATTCTGAGTCCCAGTCTATACCTTCTCCCATTAGGTGTTCTGTCTGGCACACTTTCCACTATATCAGGGGTAGGAAACCAGTGACCTCGAGGCCCCATGTGACCTAGGTCCTTGGGTATGGTCTTTTGATTGAGTCCAGGTTTTACAGAACAAATCTTTTTTTAAGGGAATTTGTTCTTTGAAGTTTAGATTCAAAGGGCCACACTTGAGGCTCTAGAAGGCCACATGTGGTCTTGAGGACCCAGGTTCTCTACCCCTTAGTGGAGAACATAGCATACGTTTTGAGGACAGTCATGTTAAATAAAATGAATTCCTCTGGAATTGGATGCAGTGAAATTTCAGAAATAGGGCCACACAGGCTAAACATGAGAATGGTCCTCTACCAGGACAGCAATTGCTGTTTTGTTTTGTTTTTCAGAAAATCACAAAACCTTAATTATGACTAATCATTTGCTCACTGGGTGATGTAAATGGAGGTTTTATCTCCTTGGAATCCCCCAAAGCCCTAGGCAATTCTAGCTCTTGTCTCTGAGATTTCTTATAGGTGCAAATTAAATTAGTAGGGAAACAAACACTTCCTAGATGCCATAGAAACAGCCATGTATATAAGCCCCTATTTGAAAAGTTGACATTTCAGGTAAACAGACAACTATCATAATATTTTCTGCCTACCAAGGATAGTTCTATTAGCAGGTTCTGCTATAAGGCGGGTTAAGGTTTGCTTCCTAAATTATTTTGTACAATGTTTATAAACAGTGATATATTAATAGAGACTTGTGCACATGAGACTTTAGACAAGCTTGAGTTTGGTTTACCAGAAAAGAGTTAAGTTTCTATCTGGTTAATTCACTGAAATTATAGCTAGAAAAGCTGTATCTTGATTCTGATACTTGCTACTTAGTTAAGCTAGTTAACTTGCTTGGGCAAAGCACTTTGCATTTCTTGGCCTTAGTTTTCCTAACAGTAAAATGGGGACAAGAATATCTGCAAGACTTTGTAATCAAGATCAAATATTTGTAAAGCACTGTATAAACACAAGCTATTGTTAAATGCTAAGCTTCTTTTGGAACTATTGCTTCTTGATCACCCAGAGTTATGTTAAGCCTGGCCTTCTCTGCCAAGCATGGCAAGGAGTATAAGGATTATCTCTAGGCTTGCTTCTTGAAGTCAGGATCCTATGGTAAATCAACTTTCTTACTTCTTGCCAGACCTATGTGAGAAATGGGGCAAATACCTTGTGCTAACACTGACTTCCAGCCTAGGACTTTGCAACCTTTTGCTGAAGAACTCATGGCAAACAAAACAAAACGAATAAGCAAATGAAAAAAAAGCAAAACAAAACAAAAAGCCTTCTTGACAGTTACTTGGCTGGGCATTGATTTTCAGCTACCGCTGGCTTGCCCAAAGTCTCCTTGGACACCCAGACATTCCAGTCCGGTGGTTCTTCCACCTGAGATACCAGCTTTCCCCAGCAGGTCCCAAACACACCCACAAAGTGGGCTCTGTTTCTAGCTTTTCTCCAAATGTTCCCAGCTTAGAGAACAAGAACACAGTGATCATTTTAACATCCCTGTAGAAAAAGAAATTGAATTGCCCCCTCCTTTTCCCTCTCTGGCTTTTCAGGCTACTTATTATGGACTGCTGGCCTGCCTTGGTAATAAAGTAACAACACTAATTTCTGTTCATTAGAATTATGCACTTCCTTATTGCTACGTGTTTGGGCCAGTTCCTTTCTCAGGGCATTATAGGGCCTCAACAAAAACAAAATGTAGTCCCTTTGACAGAGTTGAAAGGAAGCAATCTCTTATATGACAAATCCAACATTATCATATGTAAACCTCATTTGCTATGGAATGTCTCCCTGTTTCCAGCTCATTAATTGAATAAAGTCCATTTTCCCATCCCAGTCAGCAGCACTGTTCTCCAGCTAATGGAATGGTGCCTTGAGAAAAAAAAAAAACCCACACAAAAACAGGGAGACGGAATGTGACAAAATAATCCCCCAAAGGAATGGAGAAAAACCTCTACTGGGAGAAAGAGTCACAAGAATGAAATGTCTCTTTGGGAAACAGACATTTTGGGTGGTTATTTGAGTAGTTTTGGAAAGTTCTCTGGGGTTAACAGAGAGGCAATCCAGAGACTGTTTGCTTTTAATTAGGTTGCTCCCCAGATCTCCCAAA